>PGWS01029453.1:0-10759 GCA_002896235.1 Cicer reticulatum | reverse complement strand
TTTTTTTTAATGTACTAGAAAAGATCTTAATATTTGTTTTTTTTTTAAGTGTATTATAAAGAATAGATAATAAGAAATTGAGACAGCAAATATATTGACTGCTTGAGACAGTCTATTTTTTGACGAAATAGAGATAGTAAATTATTAAATAAAATTCTTTTATAATTAAGATCTTAAGAGTAAGGCTTATCATTGTTTTTATTCTTAGATTTTGTAATAAGAAAATTACATTATGATATAAAATTACACTTCGAATGAATTGGTCAATCTAGTATAAAAATATTTTTTATTTTTCTATTAAGTTAATAACAACGGATTTTGTTTAGAATCAAATCAATAAGATTTGAATCAAAATTGAAAAATTAAATGCATGCTTGAAACGTTTTTGGTATTTTAGTTTTTTAAATTTGTTTTATAAATTTAGTTGATAAAACTGTTTTAAGGAATAGAACTAAGGGGAAAAATTTGTTTGATATACTTGTTTCACAAAACAGTTTTGAGATATAAGAAAAAAAGAAAATCTATTTAGTAATTAAACTTTAAAACAGTTTGAGTAGAGAATTAAAAAAACATTTATAATCCAATTTTCAAAATTGTTTTTTCTTATATTAAACATAAATAATAAAAGTAAAAAGATATAAAAAATTCATCAAATAACATTAAATACAAGTAATAGATTTTTAGTATATTAAATATAAATTTTTATTAAAAGATTTTATAAACATTGTGTAGTAACTCAATTTTGTCACAATAATTAAAAAATAAATTCATTAATATTTTTAATTATTTTGTAATTTTTGAAACATTTGATTTCTTTAAAAAGAACATCAAAATTAGAAAATTCATTGATCTAGCAAATAAATTTGGAATCCTCAGTGATGCTTAATAACAAAGAGATTAAAAATTGAAATCCCTTAAAAGAGTGTACATGTAATTAAAGAGATTAAAATTATTTAAATCAGATTTGTTGCTTTTATTAGGGAAAAATCCAACTATGTTTGCATATGTGTGTTCTAATTTAATCTTGGGGTACTCAAAGTTTTTGGTGAAAAGGACAAACTTTGGCTTTGGCTTCCAATGTAAAATTGCTCGCCCATTTTTGGATGATTTTTTCTCCGGTCTTCTTTTTATACTAGCTCTACTCAACTATATATATGTGTCTCAATTTATATACAAACTATCAAAATCAACAATACTAGCTCTACTCAACTATATATATGATGCTCAATTTTCGATATAACTAAGGAAATCAACAAGCCGCTCTCCGCACTTGTAAGAATCTATTTATTTTATTCTTATTACCTGTCTATATTTTTTTATTTTTTTCTCATTAAAGTTAAAATAATATTATGTAAATATTTAATCTCTCTTGAAATATAATAAATATTATTAAGAATTTTTTGACACACATATTACAACAATATAAAAAGTCTCTTCCATAAAAAGTTAATTTAAAATTTCATTTTAAAGTTTACATGTTTTGTTATTTTATATTTAAACATATAACATTTAAAAAAATTATATTAATATAATTTCTTATAATTTATTTTTATTTTTGAGTAAGTGGTGGTGATAAAATTTCTTATGTTTTTTTCTCAGGAAATATGAGGACGGTTGATACCATTACCCCATGCTCATTTGTATACTTATGATTATGATAGCAATTTTTGTCCTTGTTTTATTTTAATTATTTGTTTAACCTTGGTTGGTTGGATTGGTATAAATCTCATCAAACCAGTCCACCATTACAAACGGTCGGAAGCGATAGAATTGGTCGAAACCAGATAGAATTGCGACCGATTGAATCTGGTGAACCGATAGAATCGGGTGATGAGCAGTACAAATTATGGCGAGTATGAATGAGTTTCTAGATGAAATTTTGCTACAATTCATCTATTCCACACCACATTTAATCAAGATGACTGTACAATATGTATGGAAGATTTTGAAATAATAAATATTGTACAGTTACCATGTGGACATGTATTTCACAAAGATGTGTAAGCCACATACCACTTATAGAGCACGCGATAGAATTTGTCAATATGTAGACAAATAATTATGCTTAGTTTATTTTAAGATTTGTATGGGAGTTAGTGTGGTATTTAAATAAAATTATTATATTGGGAGTTAGTGATTCTGAGGTAAATATTAATGCTCCTCGCTTTTTTCATGCATTCAAATTAGGGTAGTTGATTTTTAATTTTCGAGTTAGTTATTTGTCCTTTACTTAAGAGAGATAAATATCGGTCAATTTCATGTGCATTTAGTTAGTAATTATGTTTTGTGTTATTATGTGACGATCATGTTTTTCAATTGAAGTTTCCTGCAAAGAGTGTATGATCAGATTTAGAGAAAGAGAAAGTTTAGAATGCATTGAATAAAGAAAATAAATAGTATAATGTTTGTTAAGTATATAAATTTAGTCACTGGCATAATGTAAGCATACAGATAGAAAAGCTAATTACCCACTAATTAACAGAAGCATCTAACTAACTAATGGATGGGGCTGATTCGGTTACTGACAAGCCGCATTTAGTTGCACCATTGGAACCGGTGATGAGTGAATATTTATTTTTTTAAAGGAGTAATGATTAAAAAAGGAACTGTACATGCTCAGAGTCTTCTACTCTATTATTCGGGTGAAATTATGTGCTTTCCTCCACTAGTAAAAATATGTCTCTCTAAACAAAGCAATAGGACTTACATGACTCTGTGGAATAGTGCATGAATTTTACACAGTAGTACATAGTAGTATGTTGCTGGTATTTAACTCTTGAGAAAATAGATCTGGACCTGATTCTATCTGTCAATGAGAGAAAGACACAATTTGTTTGAATATAGTGGCTACTTAGGACTCATGACAGCTACTTGGTTTTGGATCAAATCCCAACCAGGCGCAGCTTTAATTTTCAACTTTAGAATGTAATCACCCTCCCCACATGGGTGTTTGAACCTCCAACTAATATTGTTAGGTTCCTTAAGCACATTCAATTTTAAAATACGTACTCCCTCACTACATTATAAAGAAGAATAAAATTGTTTTCACGATATTTAATGAAATTCAATTAACGTTAAATTAATTTTCCTTAGTTTTTTAATGTAAAACAAAGTTGTCAAAATTACTCAAATTGACAGTTTTTAGATATTTAAGTAGAAAAACTCTCCATTTCACTTTAATGTTAAGTATACAACTATCTGCATTAAATAATTCTTGAATTAAAGGAAGAGTATATTAGGAATAATAACATTAATAGTTCAAAGTAGTTTTGACTTTTGCTTATTAATAGATCCTGATCTTAGACATGTTTAAATTTGCTTAAAATAGTGATCAGAGAGAGTATGATGTATTATATGTGTGTATCTTGTATGATACTTGGAATCGTTCTCAAATTCTAAAAGTCGGGCAAATCTAATAAATAATGATATTGGGAACAATAAGCTAATGCACAATCCAGCTGCTTTGGATCAAAGACAAGTGTGAGAAAAGTCCCTTAATCACAAGGATTTGAGATCATATGATGCTACTCTGTAAGTATGATAGCTGTCTGATCCCGTGTGTTAAATATATTTGTTTGTCTCGCTTGCGAAAGCTTGTAGTAGTAATATGTTGTGTTGAGAATATGCAAAGGAATAAAAAAAAATACTACTCTGAATGAAATATAACAAAAAAGAGTAGCTGAGATAGTTGATTAACTTGATCTTAATTTTTAACTAGTTACATCAACTTTTCAGCTATATTTTTGTTTATATTTCATTTCGGAGGGGCAATAGATAGAGTGAAGCTGCAACATATCCTTATGAACATGGATAATGGATTTGACATCTTTGCTGTCTAGTTAAGTTATTTCTCATATTATCACGCACATTGTATTTTAGTTAACCTGTGATTGTGACTATGAATTTTCAAGAGTCATTCTCAGTTCCTAACTGACGATGAAGGAAGCACGGTGCTACTTAAAAAAAGTGGAAAGTGAGAAACTGCGAGCAGTTCATGTGCAGAAGAAGGTTGGTGAATTACAGTTGTGCAAGTAGTGTCTGAATTTCTATGATTTTCACTTCTAATCTTTCTTGGTTTTAAAAACTCTTCAGGATTGGACTCACTGACATGGCTAATGGATTGCACAAAGCAGTGCGGAAAGAATTGACGGCAAATGGAAACGATCTAGTATGTGAATGTGAATTAGTTTTATTATGTAAATTTGCTTGTTTTTATGTTCCCTTTCATGCATTCATGCATGAGCACACAGTAATTTGCACCCTTAGTCTTGTCACCGAAAACTTCCCTACTTTCCTAAACGATACTTTCACTTTTAGGCGGCGGTAAAATCAGGGCCTCCACTTTATCCCCAGGTGGTCGGTTGCTGTCTGATAATTCTAATGCTATCAGACTGTTTTCTTCAGTCAGACGGAGCTATGAATCTGAATGGAACAGGTATAGAGTTAATAATTTTTTTATAAAATATATTGTCTCCTTCATATTTTAACATTTGCATTTTTGTTTTGTTTTAGTTGAGTAGAGTGAAATTCTTAGTAGTAGTGAATTGTGATTGCTAACTGCATAGTGTTCTAATATAACCTCTCCTGTAGTTGATTTTTTTCTCTGGTGTTTATGAGTATAGCCACAGCTAGCCTAATTAAAACCATTGTTTATTATTGTTTAAAATTACAGTCAGAATAACGAAAACAAGATTTATTAGCTGAAATTGTATTTGAGGAGCAGCGAGGCAGAGAATTTCCAAGATGGTTAAAGAATTGATTCCTGCTACAAAGACCAATTCTATACCAGAACCTCCAGAGGCAGGAAGGTGCATACCTCTATTGTGTTCAGTATTTTGGACAATAGTTTCCTTGAAATTTGAATAAAACCATTTTTTGTCTTTCATTGTGAAGGTAAAGGAAAAGCTTATGCATTATTTTTTGTCTTCTAGAAAAGTCATGACAGAAACAGAATGTCTATGCGATTTGACTGAGGAGGCTGAGAGATATATTTAGGATTTATTTCAAATGTTGAAGATACAGATATTTCGTCACTTGATGGAGAAAGGAGTCACAAAGCTCATCGATTGGAGGACTGATAAAACCAGAAACATTTACTAGTCCACCAATGCCAGACCTCTTCCTGTTTTGATGGATGGGATTACATTACCATGGTTGCAATGGAGACAAACAATAGCCCTTCTTCTCCTATGACAAACCTGAATAAGACACTTTGACATCGACTCCGAATAGTGCAACTGCAAGTTCACTCAGGTTATCACTGAACTATTTAATTGTTTACAAAGGAAAGGCATTTGTGATCTCTTTTAGATTATTCATGGTAGTAACATGACCATTTGAATATTAATATAAACATATCTTCACAGTAACTCTTTACAATGAACTGTTTAATCATCATCATAAACTCTGATATAGGATGCGTAATCCGGAGGCTTTTAATACCCTCTAAGGTTAAATTCTAGAAATTAGAAAGACATTTTATAATTGTCATTGACATTGAAAAACTTTCAAGAGTACGGATGGTTGTTGTCTCGTATTTTACAATAATTAGTTTTTAGTTTTCTCCATTTATGTGACTTAAATTATTGAAATTCATTGTGTCATAGGAAAAATTTAAAAGATCAAAGTAACCATTCTATCAGCAGTAGTGGAAGCTGGAGTCCTGATTACCTTCAGGAGTATGTCGGAAAGGATGTATTTAGTAAACTTGGAAAAGTTTATAGTAATCAAGATCAGTCATTATTAGCTAAACCAAAAAGGATTGAAATATGATATAGATGAGTATCTGAAGTTAAAAGCAGTGAAGATTTTCTGACTGAGAGATGGAAGCAACCAACAAAGAATCAATTCAGGTTGTCTCCTATTATGTCACATAAGACTGTTTAGTGTACATGTAGCTACAATTAATCTTGCTATGTCATCATGTATTTGAAGGCAAGCATGTTGATAAAAACGACAAGCATCAAATGTGCAAGCTTTCTCATTTAGGTTCAATATGTCGGATTTTTTAAAATTGCCTGCAATAGTTGATATCTGTGTAGATAAACACTATTTCTACAAAACCTGAGTTGTGTACACGGAATAGTTATGTAGCTAGTTTTTTTTTTAAAGTAAGTTATGTAGCTAGTTAAGAACTTACGTTCAGCAAAAAAACAAATAGAATTGAACTTTTTCCCTCGTATTTATTTTATTTTAATATTTATGAGAAATAATTGAGAAAAATGACTATGTTGTAGTACTTTTAGTTTTTATAAATTTATATATTAATTGGGTCACTGCACTTTTAAATGATCAAATATATGAAATTATAAATGAAAATACATCGAATAAAAAAATCTATTTTCCATTTTATATATTTACGTACATTACAACGATTAAATAAAATGGTAAAAATTACTGAGCAGTAATTTTTGCTTAATTATTTGTTATTTTTTTTGTAAAAAAAATAATTATTTGGTCATATGTTCAACTATGTGTGAGTATTTTGCTTACATTGTAAAGTTTTTTTCTTTCTATTCGATAGTTCTCGTGTTTTATAAGGTGGACATGTAAAACAATGTATAGTAAATTTCCTGAGTGAAGTTCAGTAGTAAAACTTTGATAAGATATTTGATTTATATGTTGAGACTTGAGTTAAAATATAATATCTCATTTCTTTGCATTAAGTGGGTGAATTTCGTCTTTGATTTTTTAGAATAAAAATAAAATGAATATTGTGAGTTCATAGACATTAAAATATTAAATAATTTGTTATAGATGGTTAAATAAATAAATTTTCTTTAATAAAGGAATAAGTATTATCCGTAAGATCACCTTAAACAGATAAATGTTGATGTTGTTTTGGCTAATATTATGTTTCAGGTTTAAACTCGGGACTTTGCAATTGTGCAAGTATTTATTTACCATTCCAACTTAAAAAAAGGAATTAATAAATTTTATAATTTAAAATATAGAATTAATTTGTACAATGAATTTACAAAACTTAATTTTTACTGCATAAAACTATAATAATTCAACCATTTGATAAACTATAATAATAACGGTTAAATATGTTTTTAGTCACTATAAAGTTTTCAATATTTAATTTTAATTTTATAAAAATAACGAAGTACAATTTTAGGCCTTACAAAATTATCATCTATGTAATTTTAGTCCGGTTAAATTAACATGTAATTTTGAATGAATTTTACATAATGTTAACAATATTATAAAAAATTCTTCCACAAAAATAATTAAATACTCAATTTCTAGGTCTTATCTTAAAATTTTTACGTTTAAAAGATGTTAATATTATAATTAACTCCTAATAAAAACTTTTGCATAAAAATTATTTCGAACTGTTACAGTTGATAGCCAATAAATATATTTTTTTAGGGGATAAAATTATTTATTAGATAATGTTATAGAGATTAAATTGTATTTTTGTTATTAGAGAATAAAAATGAAAAGTTAATTGATCTTTAAAAGAAAACAGAGCTAGATCTTTGTTGAGTGTTTTTTATCTCAGTCTTTGAATAGAAGCTAACGTAATGGGCCGAGGCCCATAAGAAAGCCCCGATCTATATAAGCTGCAACCTGATTTTCGGACTCGATATCAAATTTGATTAAAAAAAAAAGACTGTGTTTATGTTTTCTCGTTACTCTTACTGCACACTTTTCTCTTTTGTTTCATTCTCTTCGCTTTCTTCAGCAAGAACGGGAGTTATGAGAAGACGAAAGACGTCTTTACGAAGCTGGTTAGTTTATGAAAGAAGAACGGGAGTTGAATCGTGAAAGGAGATCGACGCGGCGTGGTAACCGATTTTTTCTGTGTGGAGAAGAGAGATTATGACATTACTCGACGACGTGGAATGAAGCCCATGATCAATGTCGACCCCGTGAATAGCGAGAGTAGGTGAGTTTTTCGACTGCGGTGGATTTTGTTTGAGGATCGGTTGATTTGATTTCGCGACGAATGTCTTCGATTGATTAGAGATCATAGGGAGATATCGTTAAGTATAGTTGAAGGGCGCATGGATTGATGAGATGGTCGAGAGTGCGTTGGAAGAGATTGTCCATATTTGAGAAGATTGATGCAACCCGTCGTCATTTCAGAGTTGGAAGATGAAGACTGTTCGGACCCAAGGTGGGTGTGTCTGTTGCTACTTCCGGGAGGACTTCGATTTTTGGGAATGGCTCAATTGGTTTATTTCGGGCCATAAACACTAATTTAACTGCTTAGATAGAATGGGTTTCATTTTTGCACCCTTACTTATTCTTCCTTCCTTTTATTGCACCTCTGAAAAACATGGATATTAAGTACACTGTACATGTTATTCTTAATTTCTTTATGGCCGTTTTAGACATTTTATTGAGAACGTTGTAATTTAAAAAATAGATTTTTTTTGATAAATATATTTCAGAGGTTGTAATCTTCTAAAAAATAGATTTTTTGAATAAATATATTTCAAAATTTATTTTATGATAATTATGAGTAATGAGATTTTATATTTTTAGTTTATTTTAAAATTGTGTGTGTCATCATATAAGAGAGATGTGATCCATACATTCATCTGTATTATAGGTTGGGTGGAGATTTGTTTTAATGTCTTTTTATGCCCCTCAAATTCACAATATGTGTCCTCGGCTCACTCCCACCCATGTTAAATTTAAGTCTTTCCTTTCATGTTGACCGATTTCCTATTTCTATCCCAACTATCATAAAATATAAAATAATAAGTTTAAAAATCATATTTATTATTATTAAACAATAATTTCAATAAGAAAGGATACATGAACGTATCTTGTGTTGTAATAACGATGGTATATAATATATGTTGTGTTCATGAGATTGTTGTGTTCATATATAAGATAGAGATTGTTGTGTTCATATATAAGAGATAATAACGCTTCTCATTAGTATTATTGGATCTCTATTTGAAATTCAATTTTTTCTACCTTTTTGTGTAGTATGTCAAAGTCGTCATTCAACGTCTCTCTTATATCTTTTATTTTTCCCTCTCTCTTTGCCATTTTCTCTATATCACTATTCATCTTCTTTTCTTTAAGTATTGTATGGTTTAAAAACTCACATTCCATTACTTTTGCAAAATCTAACAAACATAAAGAAGGGAATGAAAAGAGATAGAGGAAAAAAAGGGTTGAGAGAGAGATATGAAGGTAAGAGAATAAGGTAAAGAATGATTTTGAGATGTCGCCACAAAATGATTGAATCTCAAGGAATTGAGAAGCATTTGTCATAGGGAGGTGAGTTGAGTCGGAGGTGTGAAGGGAGGGGGGAAATGATTGGGTGTGAAGGAAAGGGGAAAATGATTGGGTGTGAAGGGTGTATCTCATCTCATTATCATGAACATCAAATAAATTCAAACCAAAAACAAAAATGCATTTAAATCTAATTTTTAACGTGAAAGTCGATTGACGTTTTAATGCAATTTTTAATTATGAGTTTTTTCTTGTTTATAATGAAAGAGCTAATATCTATTGAGCTACTGGATCCCTTGTCATTTCTCACTTTCCCTTTCCTCTCCTACCTCAAACTCAACCCTGTGTAACTATACTATCATTGGGACTATTTGGAGCATGTCAAAGTCATCATTTCAATGTCTCTCTTATATCCCTTGTCTTCCCCCTCTCTAGCACTTGCCTATATCACTCTAATCTCGTTTTTTAAGTTTTGTAAGGTATTGAAATTCACATTCCACTACTTCTGCAAAACCTTACATAAATAAGGGATGAAGAGATAAAATGAAAATGGCAGAGAGATAGGATGTGAACGGAATATGGGAGAATGTTGAAGAATGTTATAAGATGTCACCACAAAGATGATTGAATCTCAAGTGAGAACCAAAGTATTGTTTAATAAGCATTTGTAAGAGGAGTGGGTTGAGTCGGAAGGTGTGAAGAGAGGGACAAAAATGATTGGGTCTGATGGGTGTATCTCATTATCATGCAACTTCAATAAAATCCAACAAAAACAAAAATGCATTTAAACTTATTTTTAACGTGAGAGCCGAATGATTTTTTTAATGCAATTTTAATTATGAGTTTTTAGTTATAAATGCAGGGATAATATCTATAGGGCTTAGATCCTTTGTCATTTATCTCTTCCCTTTCCATCTCCTGCCTCAACCTACCCCTCTTACACATGCTTCTCAAATGCTACTATTAGGATTCATAATTTGAATTCATTTTTTTCTACTTTGTGGCACCATGTCAAGTCAATCATTCAAATGTCTCTATTAATATCTGTGTCTTTCCCGCTCTCTTTGTCATTTTCTCTATATCAGTTTTCATCTATTTTCTTTGAAGTATTGTAAGATTTTGAAAACTCACATTTCACTACTTTTGCAAAAGCTTATAAACAAAAAGGAAGAGGATGAAGACAATCTTACAAACAAAAACGAAGGGGTCGCCACAAAACGAAGAGCTGAGAGATAGGACGGTCAGAGAATATAAGAGAGATGTTGAATCATGATTTTATGATGTCGCCACAAAATGATTGAATCTCAAGTGAGAAACCAAGTAGTTGTTTGAGAAGAATTTGTTAAATGAGGTGGGTTGAGCGGGGAGGTGTGAATGGATGGAAAAATGATTGGGTGTGAAGGGTGTATCTCAGTATCATAAACTTTAAATAAATCCAAAAAAAAAAATTGCATTTAAACTTTATTTTTAACGTTAAAAGCAAATGACGTTTTTAATGCAATTTTAATAATGATATTTTTTGTTTATAATGCACAAGATATTGTCTTTTGAGTTGGAT
>PGWS01029452.1:0-25738 GCA_002896235.1 Cicer reticulatum | reverse complement strand
CCGCGAGGAAGATACAAATCCAGATGAATTGCGGGTTTGCACCTTTCCTAGACCACCTCAATCTTTTAGCAGATGGAAAATATTTTCATTCTCCAAAGCTCTTAATATTGTAACTTTCTGTGACATAATCTATGCTCTCATTTTTCAAAAGAGTTAAAGTTCAGATGTATATTTATTCTCTAAGGATTTGTTGGTATCTAGTTATATTTACTCAAGATATTATCTAAGGTTTGTGTGCAGCGAAGTATCTATTTGGTTGGGCTCTATTGTGATGCTTTTCCACACCAATCTAATTTATAAAAATGAAGTATTTCTTTGGTCAAACTTAAACTATGATAATCACTGACCAGATGCTAATGCTTGGATGATATTATTATTTACAAAGTATGGATTCTGTGTAACTTTTGATTTTAATTCAGCAAATTAGGGGCAGATTGAACAATTGGATTTCATCTTGTAAACATTTGTGTGAAGTTGGTACCTTTTGAAAGAATTGATAGCAAAGGTTTACCTTTTGACAAAATCATTGATTCCTTTTCAATGGATACTTCATAAACTATTAACTGAGGCTCATCCCCTCTCCCCCCAGAAGGGTGTATGTTTGTATTTTAAATCAGCCAAAATTTGTGCATTATTATGATTATATTTTTTCTATTTGATATTTTTAAATTTTCGCAGCGTGACTGTGGAAGACCTCCCATTCCTAGAAAAGATCCAGGAGACAAGGACAGCAGAAGAACCTTTATTTTCCAATCACCCATATGTTGATAAGGTATGTTTAATGGACCGTTTAAAAAATTTGCAAGAGACAACTCTGGTGGACTGTTTAGCTCATGCATAGAGTATATTGGTCAATAGACATCAATGATGGTTCTAGCCTTCGAGATATGACAACTTTCTCTTACAGAATTCATCTATCGACTACAACCACCACGGTTGTTCCAAACCCCTTGTGTGTACATGGCCTTATTAGTTTATAACCTGTTTCCACCCTCATCCTTAGTGTGCTCATGGACCCCATACAAGATCTTATTCATACCTGCATAAATGTGAAGCCAAATAATAGCTTTCTAAATGTTTCCTTTCGAACATGTGTATATCGTGGGTTGATGTTCAGTTGGATCTGCATAAATAATGGAACATAACAAATAACTACCCTTCGAACATTTAAAAAAAATCAACATACTTTTAAATTTCTAAAACCTTCGAAATAAAAATAAGTGATACTCGAATATTTAAAATTTTCAAACCACAAAATTCTAGAATTTCGAACTTTCGAGCAATATGAAAATTTTTGAAAATAGGAAATTTTTTTTAGATTTTTTCAAAACTTTTCGAGCAATACTAATGCACCTTTATTTTTCCTTTGAAATTGAGATGTCTGGCCCACAACATATTTTGTTGTGCCCAAATAACTGATTTGTCCGCTTTGTTTTTTCTTTGAAGTCAAAATGATGATTGACATTTTTAAAGTCGAAATGACTAATCCGTACCCTTAATTTTTTTGAAGTATGAATGATCAGCGTACACTTTTTACGACGTTCTGTAAACATGCTAGCTCTAGAAGTTTTAATTTAAATTTTTATATTATAAGTATTTATATATATATATATATTGGAGATCAATTGCTAAATTACAACCATATATTTTTATTAAATGATTGTTTGTATAAACAAATATATTGGAATGGAATCCAACTAATAATAATCCACAAAATCTATAAATACAATGAATGATTTGATTAATGCGTATATAGAAAAAGTATATTAGATATAGACTATAAATTATATTAATGCATCCTTTGAAAAGGTCTTAATATTTGTTTTTTTTAATGTACTAGAAAGATCTTAATATTTTGTTTTTTTTTTTAAGTGTATTATAAAGAATAGATAATAAGAATTGAGACAGCAAATATATTGACCGCTTGAGACAGTCTATTTTTGACGAATAGAGATAGTAAATTATTAAATAAAATTCTTTATAATTAAGATCTTAAGAGTAAGGCTTATCATTGTTTTTATTCTTAGATTTGTAATTAAGAATTACATTATGTAACTAAATAACTTCAATGAATTGGTCAATCTAATAAAATATTTTTTATTTTTCTATTAATTAATAACAACGATTTTGTTTAGAATCAAATTCAATAAAGCATTTGAAATCAAAATTAAAATTAAATGCATGCTTGAAAACAGTTTGTGTATTTTAGTTTTTTACAATTTGTTTTATAATAATTTAGTTGATAAACTTGTTTTAAGGAATAGAACTAAGGGGAAAAATGTTTGATATACTTGTTTCACAAACAGTTTACGATGATAAGAAAAAAAGAAAATCTATTTAGTAATTAACTTTTTTAAAACAGTTTTTGAGTGAGAATTTCAAAAAAAACTATTTGATAATCCATTTTCAAATTGGTTTTTCTTATATTAACAAATAAATATAAAATAAAAAGATATAAAAAATCATCAAAATAACATTTAAAGATACAAGTAAAGATTTAGTATTAATTAATATATAAATTTTATTAAAAGATTTTAATAAACATTTGTAGTACTCATTTTGTGCCAATATGGAAAAAAATAAATCATAATATTTTTTATTATTTTGTAATTTTTGAAACCATTTTGATTTCTTTAAAAAGAACATCAAATTAGAATTCATTGATCTAAATAAATGGAGTCCTCGTGATGCTTTCAATAACAAAGAGATTAAAAATTGAAATCCCTTAAAGAGTGGTCACATGTAATTAAGAGATTAAATATTTAAAAATCAAGATTTGTTGCTTTTAATAGGTGAATAATCACACCTATGTTTGGCATATGTGTGTCCATAATTAATCTTGGGGTACTTCAATTTTTTTGGTGAAAAGGACAAACTTGGCTTGGCTTCCATGTAAAATTGCTCGCCCCTTTTTGGATGATTTTTTTACTCCGGTCTTCTTTATACTAGCTCTAACTCAACTATATATATGTGTCTCAATTTATTATAACTATATCCAATAACAATATAGCTTCTACTCAACTATATATATGTGTTCAATTTATTATAAACTAAGGAAATCAACAAGCCACTCTCCGCACTTGTAAGAATCTATTTATTTTATTCTTTTTACTTGGTACTATATTTTTTATTTTTTCTCATTAAAGTTAAAATAATTATTATGATTAAATATTTTTAATCTCTCTTGAAATATAAAATAATATTATTAAAGAATTTTTTTGAACACATATTTACAACAATATAAAAAGTCTCTTCCATAAAAAGTAACTTAAAATTTCATTTTAAAGTTTACATGTTTTGTTATTTTTATTTTAACATATAACATTTTAAAAAAATTATATTACATTAATTTCTATAATTTATTTTATTTTTTGAGTAAGTGGTGGTATTAAATTTCTTATGTTTTTTTTTCTTCAGGAAATATGAGGGAACGGTGGAATACCATTACCCATGCTCATTTTGTATTACTATGATTATGATAGCAATTTTTGTCCTTGTTTTATTTTTATATTTGTTTTACCTTGGTTGGTTGATTGTTTAAATCTCATCAAACCAGTCCACCTTACAACGGTCGAAGCGATAGAATTGGTCGACCGATGAATTTCGAAACCGATTGAATCTGGTGAACCGATAGACATCGGTGATGAGCAGTACAAATTATGGCGATATGAATTGAGTTTCTAGATGAAATTTTGTACAATTCATCTATCCACACCACATTTATCAAGTAGACTGTACAATAATGTATGGAAGATTTTGAAATAATAACATATTGTACAGTTTACCATGTGGACATGTATTTTCACAAGATTGTGTATCCACATACCTTATAGGAGCACGCGATAAA
This sequence comes from Cicer reticulatum, assembly GCA_002896235.1. Lineage (NCBI taxonomy): Eukaryota > Viridiplantae > Streptophyta > Magnoliopsida > Fabales > Fabaceae > Cicer > Cicer reticulatum. Next base: position 21,891 of record PGWS01029452.1, on the reverse strand, counting down.
AATTTGTCCAATATGTAGACAAATAATTATTGCTTAGTTTATTTTAAGATTTGTATTGGGAGTTAGTGTGGTAATTTAAATAAAATTATTTGTATTGGGAGTTAGTGATTCTGAGGTAAATATTAATGCTCCTTCGCTTTTTTCATGATTCAAATTAGGGTATTGATTTTTAATTTTCGAGTTTGTTATTTTGTCCTTTACTTAAGAAATATACGGTCAAATTTCAATGTGCATTTTAGTTAGTAATATGTTTGTGTTATTATGTGACGATCATTTTTTTCAATTGAAGTTTCCCTGCAAAGAGTGTATGATCAGATTTAGAGAAAAGAGAAAGTTTAAGAATGCATTGAAATAAAGAAAAAATAATAGTATAATGTTTGTTAAGTATATAAATTTTAGTCACTGGCATAATGTTAAGCATAACAGAAGAAAAGCCTAATTAACCACTAATTAACAAGAAGCATCTAACTAACTAATGGATGGGCTGGATTCGGTTACTGACAAGCCGCATTTTAGTTGGACCATTGGAACCTGGTGATTGAGTGAATATTTTATTTTTTTAAGGAGTAATGATTAAAAAAGAGAACTGTACATGCTCAGAGTCTTCTCTATTATTGGGTGAAATTATGTGCTTTCCTCACACTTAGTAAATATGTCTCTCTAAACAAACAATAGGACTTACATGACTCTGTGGAATATGCATGAATTTTACACAGTAGTACATAGTAGTATGTTGCTGGTATTACTCTTGAGAAAATAGATCTGGACCTGATTCTATCTTGTCAATGAGAGAAAGACACAATTTGTTTTGAATATAGGTGGCTACTAGGACTCATGACACTACTTGGTTTTGGATCAAATCCCAACCAGGCAGCTTTATTTTCACTTTAGAATGTAATCACCCTCCCCACATGGGTGTTTGACTCCAACTAAATTTGTTATGGTTCCCTTAAGCACATTCAATTTTAAAATACTACTCCCTCCTATATTATTATAAGAAGAAAAAATTGTTTTCACGATGATTAAGAAAGTCAATTAAGTTAAAATAATTTTTCTAGTTTTTATGTAAAACATAAGTTGTCAAATTTACTTAAATTGACATTTTTGATATTTAGTAGAAAAACTCGTCCATTTCACTTTAATGTTAAGTACTCAACTATCTGCATTAAATAATTTTGGAATTAAAGGAAGAGTATATTAGGAATAATAACATTAAATAGTTCAAAAGTAGTTTACTTTTGCTTATAATAGTATCCATGATCTTAGACATGTTTTATTTGCTTAAATAGTGATCAGAGAGAGTATGATGTATTTATGTGTGTATCTTGTATGATACTTGGATCGTTCTCAAAATTCTAAAAGTCGGGCAAATCTAATAAATAATGATATTGGGAACAAGCTAATGCACAATCCAGCTGCTTTGGATCAAAGACAAGTGTTGAGAAAAGTCCCTTAATCACAAGGATTTGAGATCATATGATGGCTACTCTGTAAGTATGATAGCTGTCTGGATCCCGTTGTTAAATATATTTGTTTGTCTCGCTGCGAAAGCTTGTTAGTAGTAATATTTTATGTTGAGAATATGCAAAGGAATAAAAAAAAATACTACTCTAGAATGAAAATATAAGCAAAAAGAGTAGCTGAATAGTTGATGTAACTGATCTTAATTTTTAACTAGTTACATCAACTTTTCAGCTATCATTTTTGTTTATATTTCATTTCGGAGGGGGCAATAGATAGAGGTGAAAGTGCAACATATCCTTATGAACATGGATAATGGATTTGACATCTTTGCTGTCTAGTTAAGTTATTCTCATTTTATCACGCACATTGTATTTTAGTTAACCTGTGATTGTGACTATGAATTTTCAGAGTCATTCTTCAGTTCTAACTGACGATGAAGGAGCAGGTGCTTACTTAAAAAAAAGTGGAAGTGAGAAACTGCGAGCAGTTCATGTGCAGAAGAAGGTTGGTGAATTACAGTTGTGCAAGTAGTGTCTGAATTTTATGATTTTCACTTCTAATCTTCTTGTTTTTAAAAATCTTCAGGTTGGACTCACTGACATGGCTAATGGATTGCACAAAGCAGTGCGGAAAGAATTGAGGCAAATGGAAACGGATCTAGTATGTGAAATGTGAATTAGTTTTATTATGTAAATTTGCTTGTTTTTATGTTCCCTTTCATGCATTCATGCATGAGCACACAGTAATTGCACCCTAGTCTTGTGCACCGAAAACTTCCCTACTTTCTAACGATACTTTCACTTTTAGGCGGCGGTGAAATCAAGGGCCCTCCACTTTATCCCCAGGTGGTCGGTTGCTGTCTGATAATTCTAATGCTATTCAGACTGTTTCTTCAGTCAGACGGAGCTATGAATCTGAATTGGAACAGGTATTAGAAGTTAATAATTTTTTTATAAAATATATTGTCTCCTTCATATTTTAACATTTGCATTTTTGTTTTGTTTTTAGTTGAGTAGAGTGAAATTCTTAGTAGTAGTGAATTAGTGATTGCTAACTGCATAGTGTTCTAATATACCTCCTCCTGTAGTTGATTTTTTTTCTCTCTGGTGTTTATGAGTATAGCCACAGCTAGCCTAATTAAACCATTTGTTTATTATTGTTTAAAATTACAGTCAGAGAAACGAAAACAAGATTTATTAGCTGAAATTGTATTTGAGGAGCAGCGAGGCAGAGAACTTTCCAAGATGGTTAAAGAATTGATTCCTGCTACAAAGACCAATTCTATACCAGAACCTCCAAGAGGCAGGAAGGTGCATACCTCTATTGTGTTCAGTATTTGGACAATAGTTTCCTTGAAATTTGAATAAAACCATTTTTGTCTTTCATTGTGAAGGTAAAGGAAAAGCTTATGCATTATTTTTTGTCTTCTAGAAAAGTCATGACAGAAACAGAATGTCTATGCGATTGACTGAGGAGGCTGAGAGATATATTTAGGATTTTATTTCAAATGTTGAAGATACAGATATTTCGTCACTTGATGGAGAAAGGAGTGACACAAGCTCATCGATTGGAGGACTGATAAAACCAGAAACATTTACTAGTCCACCAATGCCTAGACCTCTTCCTGTTTTGATGGATGGGATTACATTACCATGGTTGCAATGGGAGACAAACAATAGCCCTTCTTCTCCTATGACAAACCTGAATAAGACACTTTTTGACATCGACTCCGAATAGTGCAACTGCAAGTTCCACTCAGGTTATCACTGAACTATTTAATTGTTTACAAAGGAAAGGCATTTGTGATCTCTTTTAGATTATTCATGGTAGTAACATGACCATTTGAATATTAATATAAACATATCTTCACAGTAACTCTTTACAATGAACTGTTTAATCATCATCATAAACTCTGATATAGGATGCGTAATCCGGAGGCTTTTAAATACCCTCTAAGGTTAAATTCTAGAAATTAGAAAGACATTTTATAATTGTCATTGACATTGAAAAACTTTCAAGAGTACGGATGGTTGTTGTCTCGTATTTTACAATAATTAGTTTTTAGTTTTTCTCCATTTATGTGACTTAAATTATTGAAATTCATTGTGTCATAGGAAAAATTTAAAGATCAAAGTAACCATTCTATCAGCAGTAGTGGAAGCTGGAGTCCTGATTACCTTCAGGAGTATGTCGGAAAGGATGTATTTAGTAAACTTGGAAAAGTTTATAGTAATCAAGATCAGTCATTATTAGCTAAACCAAAAGGATTGAAATATGATATAGATGAGTATCTGAAAGTTAAAAGCAGTGAAGATTTTCTGACTGAGAGATGGAAGCAACAACAAAGAATCAATTCAGGTTGTCTCCTATTATGTCACATAAGACTGTTTTAGTGTACATGTAGCTACAATTAATCTTGCTATGTCATCATGTATTTGAAGGCAAGCATGTTGATAAAAACGACAAGCATCAAATGTGCAAGCTTTCTCATTTAGGTTCAATATGTCGGATTTTTAAATTGCCTGCAATAGTTGATATCTGTGTAGATAAACACTATTTCTACAAAACCTTGAGTTGTGTACACGGAATAGTTATGTAGCTAGTTTTTTATTTTAAAGTAAGTTATGTAGCTAGTTAAGAACTTACGTTCAGCAAAAAACAAATAGAATTGAACTTTTTTCCTCGTATTTATTTTATTTTAATATTTATGAGAAATATTGAGAAAAAATGACTATGTTGTAGTACTTTTAGTTTTTATAATTTTATATATTAATTGGTCACTGCACTTTTAAATGATCAAATATATGAAATTATAAATGAAATTACATCGAATAAAAAAATCTATTTTCCATTTTATATATTTACGTACATTACAACGATTAAAAAAAATGGTAAAATTACTGAGCAGTAATTTTTGGCTTAATTATTTGTATTTTTTTTTGTAAAAAAAAATAATTATTTGGTCATTATGTTCAAATGTGTGAGTATTTTGCTTACATTGTAAAGTTTTTTTTCTTTCTATTCGATAGTTCTCGTGTTTTAAAGGTGGACATGTAAAACAATGTATAGTAAATTTCCTGAGTGAAGTTCAGGTAGTAAAACTTGATAAGATATTTGATTTTATATGTTGAGACTTGAGTTAAAACATATAATATCTCATTTCTTTGCATTAAGTGGGTGAATTTCGTCTTTTGATTTTTTAGAATAAAAATAAATGACATATTGTGAGTTCATAGACATAAAATATTAAATAATTTGTTATAGTAATGGTTAAATAAATAAATTTTCTTTAATAAAAGGAATAAATATTTATCCGTAAGATCACCTTAAACAGATAAATGTTGATGTTGTTTGGCTGAATATTATGTTTCAGGTTTAAACTCGGGGACTTTGCAATTGTGCAAGTATTTATTTACCATTCCAGACTTAAAAAAGGAATTAATAAATTTTATTAATTTAAAATATAGAATTAATTTGTACAATGAATTTTACAAAACTAATTTTTTACCATAAAACTATAATAATTCAACCATTTGATAAACTATAATAATAACGGTTAAATATGTTTTTAGTCACTATAAAGTTTTCAATCATTTAATTTTAATTTTATAAAATAGAAGTACAATTTTTAGGCCTTACAAAATTATCATCTATGTAATTTAGTCCGGTTAAATTAACATGTAATTTTGAATGAATTTTTACATACATGTTAACAATATTATAAAAATTCTTCCACAAAAATAATTAAATACTCAATTTCTAGGTCTTATCTTAAATTTTTTACGTTTAAAAGATTTATATATTTTAATTAACTCCTAATTAAAAAACTTTTGCATAAAATTATTCAACTGTTTTAAGTTGATAGCCAAATAAAATATATTTTTTTAGAAGGGATTAAAAATATTTATTAGATAATGTTATAGAGATTAAAAATTGTATTTTTGTTATAGAGAATAAAAATGAAAATATAATTGATCTTTAAAAGAAAAACAGAGCTAGATCTTTGTTGAGTGTTTTTTTTTACTCAAGTCTTTAATAGAGCTACGTAATGGGCCGAGGCCCAATAAGAAAGCCCACGATCTATATAAGTGCAACCTGATTTCGACTCTGATATCAATTTGATTTAAAAAAAAAAAGACTGTGTTCTGTTTCTCGTTACTCTTACTGCACACTTTCTCTTTTGTTTTATTCTTCTTCTTCTTCAAGCAAGAACGGGAGTTATGAGAAGACGAAAGATCTTTACGAAGCTGGTTAGTTATGAGAAGAAGAACGGGAGTTGAATCGTGAAAGGAAATCGACGCGGCGTGGTAACCGATTTTTTTGTGTGAGAAGAGAGATTATGACATTACCTCGACGACGTGGAATGAAGCCCATGACATGTCGACCCCGTGAATAGCGGAGAGGTAGGTGAGTTTTTCGACTGCGGTGGATTTTGTTTGAGGATCGGTTGATTTGATTTCGCGACGAATGTCTTCGATTGATTTAGAGATGAAGGTTGATTCGTTAAGTAGTTGAAGGCGCATGGATTTGATGAGATTGTCGAGAGTGCGTTGGAAGAGATTGTCCATTATTGAAGAAGATGATGAACCCGTCGTCATTTCAGAGTTGGAAGATGAAGACTGTTCGGACCGGTGGTGTAGTGATGTCTGTTGCTACTTCCGGGAGGACTTCGATTTTGGAATGGGCTCAATTGTTTATTTCGGCCCATAAACACTAATTTAACTGCTTTAGATAGAATGGGTTTCATTTTTGCACCCTATTTTCTTTTTCCTTCCTTTTATGCACCTCTGAAAAACATGGATAATTAAGTACATGTACATGTTATTCTTAATTTCTTATGGCCGTTTTAGACATTTTATTGAGAACGTTGTAATTTTAAAAAATAGATTTTTTGATAAATATATTTCAAAGTTGTAATTTTTAAAATAGATTTTTTTGATAATATATTTCAAAATTTTATTTTTTGATAATTAAGTACATGAGATTTTATTTTTAGTTTATTTAAAAATTTTGTTGTGTTCATATATAAGAGAGATGTGATCCATACATTCATTGTATTATAAGGTTTGGGTGGAGATTTGGTTTTAAATGTCTTTTTATGCCCCTCAAATTCCACAATATTGTCCTCCTCACTCCCACCCCCATTTAAAATTTAAGTTCTTATCCTTTCATTTGACCGATTTCCTATTTCTACCCAACTCATCCATAAATATAAAATAATAAGTTTAAAATCATATTTATTATTATTAAACAATAATTTCAATAGAAAGGATATTGAACGTATCTTGTTGATAATAACGATGGTATAAATATATGTTGTGTTCATGAGATTGTTGTGTTCATATATAAGATAGAGATTGTTGTGTTCATATATAAGAGATAATAACGCTTCTCATTAGTATTATTGGATTCTCATTTGAAATTCAATTTTTTCTACCTTTGTGGTAGTATGTCAAAGTCGTCATTCAACGTCTCTCTTATATCTTTTATTTTTCCCTCTCTCTTTGCCATTTTCTCTATATCACTATTCATCTCTTTTCTTTAAGTATTGTATGGTTTTAAAAACTCACATTCCATTACTTTTGCAAAATCTAACAAACATAAAGAAGGGAATGAAAAGAGATAGAGGAAAAAAGGGTTTGAGAGAGAGATATGAAGGTAAGAGAATAAGGTAAAAGAATGATTTTGAGATGTCGCCACAAAATGATTGAATCTCAAGGAATTGAGAAGCATTTGTCATAGGAGGTGAGTTGAGTCGGGAGGTGTGAAGGGAGGGGGGAAATGATTGGGTGTGAAGGAAGGGTGAAAATGATTGGGTGTGAAGGGTGTATCTCATCTCATTATCATGAACATCAAATAAATTCAACCAAAAAACAAAAATGCATTTAAATCTAATTTTTAACGTGAAAGTCGATTGACGTTTTTAATGCAATTTTAATTATGAGTTTTTTTGTTTATAATGAAAGAGCTAATATCTATTGAGCTAGGATCCCTTGTCATTTCTCACTTCCCTTTCCATCTCCTACCTCAACTCAACCCCTGTAACTAATACTTATCATTGGGACTATTGGAGCATGTCAAAGTCATCATTCAATGTCTCTCTTATATCCCTTGTCTTCCCCCCTCTCTAGCACTTTTGCCTATATCACTCTTAATCTCGTTTTTTAAGTTTTGTAAGGTATTGAAAACTCACATTCCACTACTTCTGCAAAACCTTACATAAATAAGGGGATGAAGAGATAAATGAAAAAATGGCAGAGAGATAGGATGGTAACGGAATATGGGAGAGATGTTGAAGAATGATTATAAGATGTCACCACAAAATGATTGAATCTCAAGTGAGAACCAAAGTAATTGTTTAATAAGCATTTGTAAGAGGAGGTGGGTTGAGTCGGAAGGTGTGAAGAGAGGGACAAAATGATTGGGTCTGATGGGTGTATCTCATTATCATGAACTTCAAATAAATCCAACCAAAAAACAAAAATGCATTTAAACCTTATTTTTAACGTGAGAGCCGAATGATTTTTTTAATGCAATTTTAATTATGAGTTTTTTAGTTTATAATGCACGGGATAATATCTATAGGGCTTAGATCCTTTGTCATTTATCTCTTCCCTTTCCATCTCCTGCCTCAACCCTACCCCTCTTACACATGCTTCTCAATGCTACTATTGGATTCTAATTTGAAATTCAATTTTTTTCTACCTTTGTGGCACCATGTCAAAGTCATCATTCAATGTCTCTATTATATCTGTTGTCTTCCCCGCTCTCTTTGTCATTTTCTCTATATCAGTTTTCATCTATTTTCTTTGAAGTATTGTAAGATTTTGAAAACTCACATTTCACTACTTTTGCAAAAGCTTATAAACAAAAAGGAAGAGGATGAAGACAATCTTACAAACAAAAACGAAGGGGTCGCCACAAAACGAAGAGCTGAGAGATAGGACGGTCAGAGAATATAAGAGAGATGTTGAATCATGATTTTATGATGTCGCCACAAAATGATTGAATCTCAAGTGAGAAACCAAGTAGTTGTTTGAGAAGAATTTGTTAAATGAGGTGGGTTGAGCGGGGAGGTGTGAATGGATGGAAAAATGATTGGGTGTGAAGGGTGTATCTCAGTATCATATAAACTTTAAATAAATCCAAAAAAAAAAATTGCATTTAAACTTTATTTTTAACGTTAAAAGCAAATGACGTTTTTAATGCAATTTTAATAATGATATTTTTTGTTTATAATGCACAAGATATTGTCTTTTGAGTTGGATCCCTTCTCCTGCCTCAATCTAACCCCTCTAACAAATGCTTCTCATTGTTGTTATTGGATTCTCTCTTATATCATTTGTCTTCCCCTTTCTCTTTTCTATTTTCTCTATATCACTATTCGTCTCTTTTCTTTAAGTATTGTAAGGTTTTGACAACTCACATTCCATTACTTTTCCAAAACCTTACAAACATAAAGAAGAGGCTGAAAAGAGATAAAGGGAAAATAGGCTGAGAGAGATGAACAGTAAGGGAATATGGGAGAGATGCTAAAGAATGATTTTGAGATGTCGATACAAAATGGTTGAATCTCAAGTGAGAACTGAAGTAGTTGTTTGATTCCTTTGTCAGAGGAGGTGGGTTGAATCGGGAGGTGTGAAGGAAGGGGAAACATGAGTAGGTGTGAAGGGTGTATCTCATTATCATGAACTTCAAACAAATCCATCAAAAAACAAAAATGCATTTAAACCTTATTTTTAACGTGAAAGTCGAATGATGTTTTTAATGCAATTTTAATTATACGTCTGTTGTTTATAATGCACGAGATATTATCTATTAAGCTTGGATCCCTTGTCATTTATCTCTTCCCTTTCCATCTCCTACCTTAACCCAACCTCACTAACAAAAGCTTCTCATTGCTATTATTGGATTCTCAATTGAATTTAAATTTTTTCTACCTTTGTGACAGTATGTCAAAGTCATCATTCAATTTCACTCATATATCCTTTTTATTCCCTTCTTTCTTTGCCTTTTTCTCTATATAACTCTTTATCTCTATTTTTAAGTATTGTAAGGTTTTGAAAACTCACATTCCCCTACTTTTGAAAAACCTTACAAACATAAAGAAGGGGTTGAAGACAGATAAAGGGAAAAAGGGCTAAGAGAGAGATAGGACGGTAAGGGAATATGAGAGAGATGTTTAAGAATGATTTTGAGATGTTGCCACAAAATAATTGTATCTCAAGTGAGAACCGAAGTAGTTGTTTCAAAAGAATTTGTCAGAGGAGGTGGGTTGAGTCGGGAGGTGTGCAGGAAAGGAAAAAATGATTAGGTGTGAACGGTGTACCTCATTATCATGAACTTCAAATAAATCCAACCCAAAACAAAAATGCATTTAAACCTTATTTTTAACGTGAAAGTCGAATGGTGTTTTTAATGCAATTTTAAAAATGTGTTTTTTTGTTTACAATGCACGAGATAATATCTATTGAGCTTGGATCCCTTGTCATTTCTCTCTCCCCTTTCCGTCTACAACCTCAACCCAACCACTCTAACAAACGCTTCTCATCAGTATTATTGGATTCTCATTTGAAATTCAATTTTTTCTACCTTTGTGGCAGTATGGCAAAGTCATCATTAAGTGTCTCTCTTATATCTTTTGTCTTCCTTTCTCTCTTTGCCATTTTCTCTATATCACTATTCATCTCTTTTCTTTAAGTATTATATGGTTTTCAAAACTCACATTCCACTACTTTTGTAAAATCTTACAAACATAAAGAAGAGGATGAAAAGAGATAGAGGAAAAAAGGGTCGAGAGAGAGATATGAAGGTAAGGGAATATGGTAGAGAAACTGAAGAATGATTTTGAGATGTTGTCACAAAATGATTTAATCTCAAATGAGAACCGAAGTAGTTGTTTGAAAAGCATTTGTCAAAGGAAGTGGTTTGAGTCGGGAGGTGTGAAGGGAGTGGAAAAATGATTGGGTGTGAAGGGTGTATTTCATTATCTTGAACGTCAAATAAATCTAACCCAAAAACAAAAATGCATTTAAATCTAATTTTTAATGTGAAAGTCGAATGACTTTTTTAATGTAATTTTAATTATGAGAGATTTTTGTTTATAAGTTACGAGATAATATCTATGGAGCGTGAGTCCCTTGTCATTTATCTATTCCCTTTCTATCTTTTTCCTCAACCAAACCCCTCTAACAAATGCTTTTCATAGCTATTATTTGATTCTCATTTGAAATTCAATTTTTTCTACCTTTGTGGCAGCATGTCAAAGTTATCATTCAATGTCTCTCTTATAACTTTTGTCTTCCCCTCTCTCTTTGCCTTTTTCTCTATTTCACTCTTCATCTATTTTCTTTAATTATTGTAAGTTTTTGAAAACTCACATTCCACTCATTTTCCAAATCATTACAAACATAAAGAAGAGGATGAAAAGAGATAAAAGGAAAAAAGGGTTGAGAGAGAAAGGGCGGTAAGAGAATATTTGAGAGATTCTGAAGAACGATTTTGAGATGTCGCCACAAAATGATTGAATTTCGAGGAAGAACTGAAGTAGTTGTTTGAGAAGCATTTCTCAGAGGAGGTGAGTTGAGCCGGTAGGTGTGAAGGGAGGGGGGAAAATGATTGGGTGTGAATGGAGGGGGAAAATGATTTGGTGTGAAGGGTATACCTCATTATCATGAACTTCAAATAAATCCAACCAAAAAACAAAAATGCATTTAAATCCTATTGTTAACATGAAAGTCGATGGATGTTTTTTAATGCAATTTTAATTATGAGTTTTTTTGGTTTATAATGCAAGAGATAATATCTATTGATCTAGGATCCCTTGTCATTTCTATCTTCCCTTTCCATCACATACCTCAACTCAACCCCTTTAACATATGCTTATCATTGCGACTATTGGAGCATGTCAAAGTAATCACTCAATGTCTCTCTTATAACCCTTATCTGCCCCCCCCCCCCCCCCCCCCCCCCAAGGTTTTGAAAACTCACACTTCACTACTTCAGCAAAACTTTACAAATATAAAGAAGGGGGTGAAGAGAGATAAATGGAAAAATGACAGAGAGATATGACGGTAAGGGAATATGGGAGAGATGCTGAAGAATGATTATAAGATGTCGTCACAAAATGATTGAATCTCAAGTGAGAACCAAAGTAATTGTTTGATAAGCATTTGTAAGAGGAGGTGGGTTGAGCCGGGAGGTGTGAAGAGAGGGACAAAATGATTGGGTCAGATGGGTGCATCTCATTATCATGAACTTCAAATAAATCCAGCCAAAAAACAAAAATGCATTTAAATCTTATTTTAACGTGAAAGTCAAATGACGTTTTTAAGGCAATTTTAATTATGAGTTTTTTGTTTATAATGCGAGATAATATCTATTGAGTTTGGATCCCTGGTCTTTTCTCTCTTCCCTTTCCACCTCCTACCTCAATCCAACCCCTCTAACAAATGATTCTCATTTGAAATTCAATTTTGTCGACCTTTGTGGCAGCATGTCAAAGTCATCATTCAATGTTTCTCTGATATTCTTTGTCTTCCCCTTTTTATTTGTCTTTTTCTCTATATCATTCTTCATCTATTTTCTTTAGGTATCGTAAGGTTTTGAAAACTCACATTCCACTGCTTTTGCAAAACCTTACAAACTTAAAGAAGGGGATGAGAGAGAATAAGGGAAAAATAGCTTAGAGAGATAGGACGATAAGGGAATATGGGAGAGATGTTGAAGAATGATTTTGAGATATCGCCACTAAATGATTGAATATCAAGTGACAACCGAAGTAGTTGTTTGAGAAGCATTTGTTAGTGGAGGTGGGTTGATCTAAAAGGTGTGAAGGGGGAAAATGATTGAGAGTGAAAGGTGTATCTCATTATCATGAACTTCAAATAAATCCAATCAAAAAACAAAAATGCATTTAAACCTTATTTTTAACGTGAGAGCCAAATGATGTTTTTAATGCAATTTTAATTATGAGTTTTTTAGTTTATAATGCACGTGATAATATCTATCAAGCTTGGATCCCTTGTCATTTCTCTCTTCCCTTTCCATCTCCTGCCTCAACCCAACCCTTCTTACACATGTTTCTCAATGCTACTATTAGATTCTCATTTGAAATTCAATTGTTTCTACCTTTATGGCACCATGTCAAAGTCATCATTCAATGTCTCTGTTACATCTTTTGTCTTCCCCTCTCTCTTTGTTATTTTCTCTATATCACTTTTCATCTATTTTTTTTTAAGTATTGTAAGATTTTGAAAACTCACATTCCACTACTTTTGCAAAACTTTATAAACAAAAAGGAAGGGGATGAAGACAACCTTACAAACAAAAACGAAGGGAATGAAGAGAGATAAAGGGAAAAAGGGCTGAGAGAGATAGGACGGCCAGAGAATATAAGACAGATGTTGAATCATGATTTTGAGATGTCGCCACAAAATGATTGAATCTCAAGTGAGAAACGAAGTAGTTGTTTGAGACGCATTTGTCAGAGGAGGTGGGTTGAGCAGGGAGGTGTGAAGGGAGGGGGAAAATGATTAGGTGTGAAGGTTGTATCTCATTATCATGAACTTCAAATAAATAAATAAAAAAACCATTTAAACTTTATTTTTAACGTGAAAGGCAAATGACGTTTTTAATGCAATTCGAATTATGAGATTTTTTATTTATAATGTACGAGATATTATCTTTTGAGTTTGGATCCCTTGTCCTTTCTCTCTTCCCCTTCCTTCTCCTGCCTCAACCATACCCCTCTAACAAATGCTTCTCATTGCTGCTATTAGATTCTCATTTGAATTTCAATTTTTTCTACCTTTCTGGCAGCATGTCAAAGTCATCATTCAATTTATCTCTTATATCCTTTGTCTTCCCCTTTCTCTTTGCCATTTTCTCTATATCACTATTCGTCTCTTTTCTTTAAGTATTGTAAGGTTTTGAAAACTCACATTCCACTACTTTTGAAAAACCTTACAAACATAAAGAAGGGGATGAAGAGCGATAAAGGGAAAAAGGCCTGATAGAGAGATATGACAGTAAAAGAATATGAGAGAGATATTGAAGAATGATTTTGAGATGTCGCCACAAAATGATTGTATCTCAAGTGAGAACCGAAGTAGTTGTTTGAGATGCATTTTTCAGATGAGGTGGGTTGAGTCGGGATGTGTGAAGGGAGGGAAAAAATGATTGGGTGTGAAGGGTGTATCTCATTATCATGAACGTCAAATAAATACAATTAAAAAATAAAATGCATTTCAACCTTAATTTTAATGTGAAAGTCGAATGACGTTTTTAATGCAATTTTAATTATTAGTTTTTTTTTTTGTTTATAATGCACGAGATAATATCTATTCAACTTAGATCCCTTTTGTCATTTCTCTCTTCCCTTTCCATCTCCCGCCTCAACCCAACCCCTCTAACAAATACTTCTCATTGTTATTATTGGATTCTCGTTTGAAATTCAATTTTTTCTACTGACAACATGTCGAAGTCATCATTCAATGGCTCTCTTATATCCTTTGTATTCCCCTATCTCTTTGCCTTTTTCTCTATATAACTCTTTATCTCTTTTTTTAAGTATTGTAAGGTTTTGAAAACTCACATTCCACTACTTTGGCAAAACCTTATAAACATAAAGAAGATGTTGAGGAGAGATAAAGGAAAAAACGACTGAGAGAGATATGACGGTAAGGGAATATGAGAGAGATGCTGAAGAACGATTTTGAGATGTCGCCTCAAAATGATGAAATCTCAAATGAGAACCGAAGTAGTTGTTTGAGAAGCATTTGTCAGATGAGGTGAGTTGAGCCGAAAGGTGTGAATGGAGGGAAAAATGATTGGTTATGAAGGGTGTATCTCATTATCATTAACTTCAAATAAATCCAACCAAAAAACAAAAATCCTTTGAAACCTTATGTTTAACGTGAAAGCTTAGTGACATTTTAATTCAATTTTAATTATAATTCTATTGAGCTTGCAATCTATAATAATTTAGTCTTTCATGGGAAGATTACGCACTTCAATATTAAGCTTGATTTTCTTAGAGAAGTCCAATTGCAAGACAAAAGACCAATCGGCAAACATCTATACAACGGCAAGACAAAAAAAAAATGCATTACAAAAGACCAATTACAAAAATTGCAAAACAATGGGAAAAGTCTTCTTACAAAATTGCAAGACAAAAGACCAATTGGCAAACATCTATACAACGGCTCTTTCAAAAGGAAGGGTCTGAAAACTTGAGAATAAACTCGGTTTTAATGACTACTTATCCAAGGTGAGGTGTTAATAATATTGACCAACGCCTATTATTAGAATTTATTGTAGAATTTATATGGTTATGAGTTTTAATTATAGGAATTATGGGAGCTAACGGGTTTTAGAAATTAATAATAGGCTATTACAAATTTATGGATAGTTTTATTTATATTAATTTCTGATTATCAATTTCTTGTATTTAAATGTTGTTAAAAGTCATTAGTCCTAGTTCAATTGACAAATACCGATACAATTTTTTTTCGATATTAGACGTCTTGTGGGATTTGAACTTGGGACCACACAGTTATGAGTTAATTGTAGCGAAATTTACGATTTGTTACAATAAAATAAGAAATAAATAAAAAGAAACAATGAAAGTACATGTTTAAAATTTCCATTTTTTTACACCTCAACAACAAAAATATTTGGAGCTGCTCAATGTTTCCCACCAAATCAAACGTGGAAGCAACACCATTCAACTGAAGAAATTTTTAAGGCTAGTCATTTTTTCTTTGCATTTAGTATGAAATTATTTATAGTTTTCACTTTCATTATTTATTTGTATGCAACAATTTTACATTTAAGTGAGGTTTAAAATTGCTTAAAACACATTTTAAAAAATATATTTACTTTTTAAGCTGTAAAGTCACATTTTTATTAAATGGCATAAATAATCGCCACAATATAAACACTTCATGAACGTTCTTATATTCTCATCGTCACATTTTTAAAAAAAACTCACCAAATTAATTAAATTTTTTTTTGTCTCATCATAGATAGATGATACAAAAGAAACTTGTTAACAAAATAGTTATATAGTTTATGCAAGTGTGTCATGATATATAGTTCATTTTGATTGGCTAGTTTAACTATATCTTATTTATCTCATCTGTCAAAATCTCTTATATAAAAACTGAACATTGTTTAGCTTGCTTCATTTCTATAACAACTTCTATAATTCATTTTGCATGTGTCATATAAAGGGTAGAACACTTCTTATCTATAGCAAGAGAACATTTGGTAAGTTTCCAAGTGTTTAGTGAGAACAACTTGTGATAACTTTTGGTAAATTCAATTGAATGTTTGAAGTATTTTTCACACCTTTAAGGTTAATTAATTTGGTACATTGGACATTTTTTAAACAAAAGGGAATAATAGCGTTAATGTTATGAAACATAGAGAACCAATTTTGGTAAGCTTCATTTCCTTATTTTTGTTTGTTTTTAGTCTTTTTTTTGTAATTTTTTTTAAATGATTCTTTTTGAGAATTAGAGACTACTATTTGAGGTATAAAATTCACATAATTTATGGTTCAATGGTTTACAAATATGATAAAGACAATAATATAATGATATATTATATAGAATAAGATAATGATATAATAAGATAACGACACAATAATCATATATTATATTATATTATGTATGTGCACATATTTTGATGCGCACATGATAGCAACATAATAAATATTATTTTATTCTATCATATTTTTTTTTGTTGCGCCACACTCGATGATAACATGATAAAATATATATTATTTCAATAACATTATATTTGTGAAATAATTTCATATATTTAAAAAAATAACTTACAATATTTTAAATTTTATAAATTAGCAACAACAAAAAAAGATTATAAATGATATATATAAATGACAAAATTGGCATTATAAGAAAATTATATTTCTTGTCTGGTGCAACTTTTTTTCTTCTTTTTGGTGTGATGTTCGTTTTGGTTCAAATTGAGACAGTAGTTTTGAATCAATTACAAATTTCAATCAATAGTTTTGGTGTCGTCAACATTATATAACTGGATGCATAGGTATTTCACACACTTGAATATTCTCGTACTTGTAGACATGTTGTCGTTTTACACTATTAATTTGAATGTTATGAGTTTGTTCGTAGATTAATTATTTATATTTTAGCATATTTTAATTTATATTACATCGATGTATTCTACAATTTAAATATCGCTTATTTTAGTCAAACAAGTTATATTTATTTTAAAAATTCAAATTAATAATCAGATTTTTATTATTTTAAATAATAAATCTATTTGTAAATATTAAAATTTCAATGTATCTTTTTAGTTTTGTAGATTATATAAAATGACAAAACTATCATTGTGATAAATTATACATGTTTTTAAAAGTTAGTATTTTATTTTTAATTTTATATCAAATTTAATTAATTTTGTATTTATGTTATTAGATTTACATTTTTATATTTTAAAATTTTATTTTACAAAGATAAATTATTTTTCTTCTATCATGTTAGTTTCTAATTTAACTCATATTTAGAATACAAATTTTAACTAAAATATGAGAACCGCAATATTACTCGTGTTATTCCATTGCTATAGTATCACAACTATTGCAAAAACTGAGAACCATTATTACAACAGTAAAAGACGGCAAATAAGTCGTAAACATATCATAATTAGATAGTTATTCGCAAAAGAAGATGTTAGAGTAGATCATGTCCGCACTGGTGAAAATTTAGCAAATCCTTTGACAAAATGATTATATAAAGAGAAAAGTCCTAAATAGATTCAAATGGATGAGACTATTGTCTATACCAGAATTCATATAGCGTTCAATAATACATGACTTTTAAGAATACATCCTATAAAAGTTTTTATGTGGATTTAGTGTAAGAGATAGAGTTCAAAACTACAAATCGTTCTTGTTGAATTTGAATATCTTATTTATTATGCAAAAGTTTAAGTCGGTAGACAACTTTATTTATGCATAATCTTACAGAAGAGTTTTGACGTTATTCCAAATACACTTTCTAAAATTCAAGTGGGAGATTGTTGGAAATGATATTGGAATTTAAACATTAACTCTTGAAAAGTTATAACTAGTGTTGTGTGAATTGAAAAATGTAGAAGTCTCACATAGGAGATATCACACTCGTAGTGTTTATAAGGTGAGATATAACCATTGGAATGTGCCTCAAAGGGTATTCAATTTTGTGAAGGGAAAAAGTGCACTCAAACCGACCACCATGAACATCGCTGTTGTTCGGATGAGCTCGGGCTCAAGTTATGTGGTGTATTATGTTTTTAGTACTGAGAAAATAATAATAATTTTAATTATGCATATTTTTTCCTCCACGTTTTTCTTATGTCCTCCATCGAGTCCACAACTGATTTGATTTGTATTTAGTTCCTCCTGATTTTCGTGCAGCAGTATCACAGATCGGTCAAACTGGGCGTGCGACAGTTTTCTAGCCTTAGTCAAACTAGGCCACATTTTCTACTATGTTCGGTTGCAGAATTTCTCTATAAATAGATAATTTCGCTCAGTTTGTAAATTGCACCAAATCTCCAAACTTTACTGAGTTTTCTATATTCTTTCCTTTCATCTGATATCTTTTTGTCCCTTTATCGAAAAATTGTTCATTCAGATTTTCGAACAGTCGCTGTACGATATTTTCAAGTGACTTTAACCATTATATTTAAAAGATATTATTCTAATATGATTTTTTCTACATTGCAGTAATAAAATCGATATAGTATATATCTGTTTTATTTTAGGAACTTCGTGATTGATTGTCTGTCTAGCACAATTTTAGACATGACGCGAGTGATTTAGTCTGCGACTCAACCTAATAATTCTGTGGTTGAAAATTTATTTTTCAAAACAATTTTTTTGGAAACTCATTTGTTGTTATTAGTAGTATTATTAACTTAATTTCTTTTTTAACTTTTATATTTTACAGAAATTTTTGTTTCTATTTAATTATTGTTTTTATAGTTCAACGCGACATATAATTTTGTTAGTTAATTATTAAAAAAAATATATATATACATAAAAGTGAAATAATAAATCATTAAAATTTCTATAGAAATAAATACATCAAAAATAATAAATTTATTGGTTGTTTAAAAAATAAAAACAATAGAATTAAAAAAGATCGAGATAATATTAATTTTAAGATTAATTAACTTTGAAAAAAGAAACTTAATTACTAGTATTACTTTAACGTTAATTAATTTTTGAAAAGAAATTACAAAAACTTTATCCGCTTCAATATCTACAAAACAAGCAAGTTAGATGCTACTCTTTGTGAAGCAAGGTGGTGGACTTAGCACTCAGCAATGCAAGTCTTCAACAACTCTTATCTCTTCACTTTTCCTAAACCTCCCTTAAACCCTCCCTCTCCCCTTTTCCACCATCACCGTCGTTCTCTTCCCTTAATCCTCCGCAAACTGCCACTCACCACCGTCGCCAAATCCTTTAGCTCCGATGAGTTCCCCGTTGACGAGACCTTCGTCCAAACCTTCGGTCCCAAAAGCAAGGAAACCGAAGAGGAAGCTCGAAGACGCAACTGGATCGAACGAGGCTGGGCTCCGTGGGAAGAAATCCTCACTCCCGAAGCCGATTTCGCGCGCAAGAGTCTGAACGAAGGCGAAGAAGTTCCTCTAAGTTCACCGGAAGCCATAGAAGCTTTCAAAATGCTGAACCCTAGGTACCGTAAGAAGAAGATGGAGGAGATGGGATTGACGGAAGAGGAGTACCTTGCTAAGCAGTTTGAGATAAAGGGAGAGATTCCGGAGCCGTTGGAGACTAAGTGGGCGGGACCGCTGGTGGTGCGGTTAGTTCCGCCGCGCGATTGGCCTCCGCGAGGGTGGGAGGTTGATCGGAAAGAACTTGCGTTTATTCGAGAAGCGCATAAGTTGTAGGCGAAGAGGGTGAGGTTGGAGGATATAGAAAATGGAGTTAGAACTGAAACAGATGATGTGTGCTTAGATAGGTATAAGGTGTTTCTGAAACAGTACAAGGAGTGGGTGGACGCTAACAAGGATTTATTGGAAGAGGAATCTTATAAGGTTTCAATTTCATACTTGTTTAAAATACAATGCACTTTCATAATTTTTTGCTTTGGCTTATGTGAAATGTTAATGCTGATTGTCATGTGAATGTGACAGATAGATCAAGATTATTACCCTGGTAGGAGGAAAAGAGGCAAGGACTACAAGGAAGGCATGGTAGGAATGGATGAATTCGTGATTATTTTTTCTTGTCGGTATGTTTGGAATATGAGAAAGCAAAGCAATTACAGTGCTAACTTTTCTTTAAATGGTTTTTTGCAGTACGAACTGCCGTTCTATTATCCTGGCCAAGTAAGCTATTGAGCAATCTTTGTTCATACTCATTATGGATTATACTGTACTATTGTTGTGTGTAAAATAGATGCTTTACTTTTTGTCAGTATCGTGTTCCTAAGGTTTCATGCCAGTATTAGTATTATTTATACCCAACCTAGTTGTTTTCAAATTACTACTATTATGGTTTTATGTGCATTGGACAAGTATACAGGGTTGTATCATTCTATGCTGCTTGGAAGAAACTGATTTCACATGACAGGCCTGGGCTAGTCTTCAATAGGCATGCATAGTGATATTTTCAATTCTGGTGTGACAACATGAAAGTTGCATTTTTCAATTGCTGACTGTGGAAATTTTGTTTAGGAAAAGTATGGATAACTGAACTTACCTTTAATAGCTGCATTGCATCTTTATTGTTTGTTTTTTCTTTTTGGTTTTTCCCAGTTATGATGTCTATAATTGGAGAACTGTATTTGTAACCCAATAGATAATCCTATTTTTTGTTTGGCTTCATTTGCTTGCGTATAATTAAAATCATCTTTTTCTGTATCTTAGTTCATAATAAATATGTAGAATTGGGATTCAATTTTTCATAATGCTTAGATTTTTCATTAACTACTTAGAATTTTTTTTTAATTTTTTATTGCAGATTTGTGTGGGAAAGGTGACAACTTTGCAATCTTTACCAAGGGGCATTTGTTGACATTGGAGGTGTATATGATGGGTACTTACCAATCCCTGTGTTCTGTCTTTTAAGTGTTCCCTTAACTTTTTCTGTGCAGGGTGTCCGTTTCCTCATTGTTTTGGAAGCTGGAGTACTACTCAAGTAATATTGAGTTGCTTCCACAATGATATTCTTGCTAAGTTAATACTTAGTGACAAGTATATTTTAAAATGTGTAAGATTATTTAATGCATACATAATCAATATCGTGGGGGCCAAAAATTAACAATGGGACAATTTTCAAAATGGGGAAACAAACTTCACAAGGATCTATAGTAGCACTGAAATGGTCCATTGCCATTCAAAGCTAGGGCAGTAACAAAACAAGTACCAAGAACACACATACTCGAGACTGGTTAAATCTTTGGACTTTGGACACATTCTTTTGTTTGAGATAAAAGTACTGGCTGTTTATATACTAGAAACTAGGGGCAAAACATACTGTCTCTTTTGTATCATGTGGTAGCCCAGGTTACTGCAAACTATTCAACACTGAAAATGTTCTCTCTCTCTCTCTCTCTCTCTCTCTTTTTTTTCTTTGACTGGGAGGTAACGTTTTCTCTGCATATGTATCCATGGGTTATTGCATATTTTCTTTTGCTTGTTACAGCTGTGTAACCAGCACTTCAAACTGTTATCATTAGTAACTTAGAGGCTTTACTTCTGTAGCATTGTTATCTTGTTCAGTGTCGTGTTTTTGCTTTTACTTTTATGCAAGTTTGCTTCTGGAAAATTCAGATTACATAGTGATGATTGAATCGTCATCATATAAGAGTGGGTATGCTTTGGTTTGAAATTACTGAGTGTTTACTAGTTGCTATACTATTTTCATTAATATTGCTTACACATTACATAGTGATTGTAGTTATTACTGCTCGCTAAACATTTGTAGTCTGCTTACATTGGTACAAACTAGTTGGTGTTGATTTTCTTTTTACATGTGTTATGCTCATGTTTTGAATAGGAACTCTAGCTGAACTGTATTATACAAGGTGAATTCCTCTCTCTTTGTGTGCCACCACTGGGGCAACCCTCCACCACCATCAGAGGCACTGTACCCCAGTTATCTTTTGGCATACCAGGTGTCCAATTTTCTGGTTTATTTGCCACTCCTCCAGTCAAAGGCAATGGGGTTATGTTTTAACCACAACCGAGAACCCAAGTCTCTAGTCTATCATTTAAAATGCTGGTCAAGTGGTCGAACCTGGGCACTCTGATTCTCGAGTGGTTGCTGAACTTCTTCTTTAATTTATCTATTTTGGGGTACTAAGAAAGGTCTACTCTTGGTTTCAACTTTGCATATAGATTCACCATTTAACCATGTCATTAGTTGCA
>PGWS01029451.1:0-13874 GCA_002896235.1 Cicer reticulatum | reverse complement strand
ATGGCAAAGTCATCATTAAGTGTCTCTCTTATATCTTTTGTCTTCCTTTCTCTCTTTGCCATTTTCTCTATATCACTATTCATCTCTTTTCTTTAAGTATTATATGGTTTTCAAAACTCACATTCCACTACTTTTGTAAAATCTTACAAACATAAAGAAGAGGATGAAAAGAGATAGAGGAAAAAAGGGTCGAGAGAGAGATATGAAGGTAAGGGAATATGGTAGAGAAACTGAAGAATGATTTTGAGATGTTGTCACAAAATGATTTAATCTCAAATGAGAACCGAAGTAGTTGTTTGAAAAGCATTTGTCAAAGGAAGTGGTTTGAGTCGGGAGGTGTGAAGGGAGTGGAAAAATGATTGGGTGTGAAGGGTGTATTTCATTATCTTGAACGTCAAATAAATCTAACCCAAAAACAAAAATGCATTTAAATCTAATTTTTAATGTGAAAGTCGAATGACTTTTTTAATGTAATTTTAATTATGAGAGATTTTTGTTTATAAGTTACGAGATAATATCTATGGAGCGTGAGTCCCTTGTCATTTATCTATTCCCTTTCTATCTTTTTCCTCAACCAAACCCCTCTAACAAATGCTTTTCATAGCTATTATTTGATTCTCATTTGAAATTCAATTTTTTCTACCTTTGTGGCAGCATGTCAAAGTTATCATTCAATGTCTCTCTTATAACTTTTGTCTTCCCCTCTCTCTTTGCCTTTTTCTCTATTTCACTCTTCATCTATTTTCTTTAATTATTGTAAGTTTTTGAAAACTCACATTCCACTCATTTTCCAAATCATTACAAACATAAAGAAGAGGATGAAAAGAGATAAAAGGAAAAAGGGTTGAGAGAGAAAGGGCGGTAAGAGAATATTTGAGAGATTCTGAAGAACGATTTTGAGATGTCGCCACAAAATGATTGAATTTCGAGGAAGAACTGAAGTAGTTGTTTGAGAAGCATTTCTCAGAGGAGGTGAGTTGAGCCGGTAGGTGTGAAGGGAGGGGGGAAAATGATTGGGTGTGAATGGAGAGGGAAAATGATTTGGTGTGAAGGGTATACCTCATTATCATGAACTTCAAATAAATCCAACCAAAAAACAAAAATGCATTTAAATCCTATTGTTAACATGAAAGTCGATGGATGTTTTTTAATGCAATTTTAATTATGAGTTTTTTTGGTTTATAATGCAAGAGATAATATCTATTGATCTAGGATCCCTTGTCATTTCTATCTTCCCTTTCCATCACATACCTCAACTCAACCCCTTTAACATATGCTTATCATTGCGACTATTGGAGCATGTCAAAGTAATCACTCAATGTCTCTCTTATAACCCTTATCTGCCCCCCCCCCCCCCCCCCCCAAGGTTTTGAAAACTCACACTTCACTACTTCAGCAAAACTTTACAAATATAAAGGAAGGTGAAGAGAGATAAATGGAAAAATACAGAGAGAATGAGGTAAGGGAATATGGTGAGAGATGCTGAAGAATGATTATAAGATGTCGTTCACAAAATGATTGAATCTCAAAGTGAGAACCAAAGTAATTGTTTGATAAGCATTTGTAAGAGGAGGTGGGTTGAAGCCGGGAGGTGGTGAAGAGAGGGACAAAATGATTGGGTCAGATGGGTGCATCTCATTATCATGACTTCAAATAAATCCAGCCCAAAAAACCAAAAAATGCATTTAAATCTTATTTTAACGTGAAAGTCAATGACGTTTTTAAGGCAATTTTAATTATGAGTTTTTTTGTTTATAATGCGAGATAATATCTATTGAGTTTGGATTCCCTGGTCTTTTCTCTCTTCCCTTCCCACCTCCTACCTCAATCCAACCCCTCTAACAAATGATTCTCATTTGAAATTCAATTTTGTCGACCTTTGTGGCAGCATGTCAAAGTCATCATTCAATGTTTCTGATATTCTTTGTCTTCCCCTTTTTTTGTCTTTTCTCTATAATCATTCTTCATCTATTTTCTTTAGGTATCGTAAGGTTTTGAAAAGCACATTCCACTGCTTTTGCAAAACCTTACAAACTAAAGAAGGGGATGAAGAGAGAATAAGGGAAAAATAGCTTAGAGAGATAGGACGATAGGGAATATGGGAGAGATGTTGAAGAATGATTTTGAGATATCGCCACTAAATGATTGAATATCAAGTGACACCGAAGTAGTTGTTTGAGAAGCATTTGTTAGTGGAGTGTGGGTTGATCTAAAGGTGTGAAGGGGGAATGTATTGAGAGTGAAAGTGTATCTCATTATCATGAACTTCAAATAAATCCAATCAAAAAACAAAAATGCATTTAAACCTTATTTTAACGTGAGAGCCAAATGATGTTTTTTAATGCAATTTTAATTATGAGTTTTTTAGTTTATAATGCACGTGTTAATATCTATCAATGCTTGGATCCCTTGTCATTTCTCTCTTCCCTTTCCATCTCCTGCTCAACCAACCCTTCTTACACATGTATCTCAATGCTACTATTAGATTCTCATTTGAAATTCAATTGTTTCTACCTTTATGGCACCATGTCAAAGTCATCATTCAATGTCCTGTTACATCTTTTGTCTTCCCCTCTCTCTTTGTTATTTCTTCTATATCCACTTTTCATCTATTTTATTTTAAGTATGTAAGATTTTGAAAACTCACATTCCACTACTTTTGCAAAACTTTATAAACAAAAGGAAGGGATGAAGACAACCTTACAAACAAAAAACGAAGGGAATGAAGAGAGATAAAGGGAAAAGGGCTGAGAGAGATAGGACGGCCAGAGAATATAAGACAGATGTTGAATCATGATTTGAGATGTCGCCACAATGATTGAATCTCAAGTGAGAAACGAAGTAGTTTTTGGACGCATTTGCAGGGAGGTGGTTTGAGCAGGAGGTGTGAAGGAGGGGAAAATGATAGGTGTAAGGTTGTATCTCATTATCTCGCTAACTTCAAATAATAAATAAAAAAAACCATTTAAACTTTATTTTTTTAACGTGAAAGGCAAATGACGTTTATTAATGCAATTCGAATTAAGAGATTTTTTATTTATAATGTAGTACGAGATATTATCTTTTGAGTTTGGATCCCTTTCCTTTCTCTCTTCCCCTTCCTTCCTCTGCCTCAACCATACCCCCTACAAATGCTTCTCATTGCTGCTATTTAGATTCTCATTTGAATTTTCCAATTTTCTACCTTTCTGGCTAGCAATGTCAAAAATCATCATTCAATCTATCTCTTAATATCCTTGTCTTCCCCTTTCTCTTTGCCATTTTCTCTATATCACTATTCTCTCTTTTCTTTAAGTATTGTAAGGGTTTGAAAATCACATTCCACTACTTTTGAAAAACTACAAACATAGAAGGGGATGAAGAGCGATAAAGAAGAAAGGTCCTGATAAGAGAGATTGACAGTAAAGAATATGAGAGAGATATTGAAGAATGATTTTGAGATGTCGCCACAAAATGATTGTTCTCAAGTGAGAACCGAAGTAGTTGTTTGAGATGCATTTTTCAGATGAGGTGGGTTGAGTCGGGATTGTGGAAGGGAGGGAAAAATGATGGGTGTGAAGGGTGTATCTCATTATCATGAACGTCAAATAAATACAATTAAAAATATAAAATGCATTTCAACCTTAATTTTATGTGAACAGTCGAATGACGTTTTTAATGCAATTCTTAATTATTAGTTTTTTTTTTTTGTTTTATAATGCACGAGATAATATCTATTCAACTTAAGATCCCTTTTGTCATTTCTCTCTTCCTTTCCATCTCCCGCTCCCGCCTCTCAACCAACCTCTAACAAATACTTCTCATTGTTATTATTGGATATCTCGTTTGAATTCAATTTTTCTACTGACAACATGTCGAAGTCATCATTCAATGGCTCTCTTATATCCTTTGTATCCCCTATCTCTTGCCTTTTTTTCTATATAACTCTTTATCTCTTTTTTAAGTATTGTAAGTTTTGAAACTCACATTCACTATTTGGCAAAACCTTATAAACATAAAGAAGAGATGTTAGGAGAGATAAAGGAAAACGCTGAGAGAGAATGACGGTAAGGGGATATGAGAGAGATTGCTGAAGAACGATGAGATGTCGCCTCAAAATGAATGAAATCTCAAATGAGAACCGAAGTAGTTGTTTGAGAAGCATTTGTCAGATGAGGTTGAGTTGAGCCGAAAGGTGTGAATGGAGGGAAAATGACTGGTTATGAAGGTGTATCTCATTATCATTAACTTCAAATAAATCCAACCAAAAAACAGAAAATCCTTTGAAACCTATGTTTAACGTGAAAGCTTTTCAGTGACATTTTAATTCAATTTTAATTATAATTCTATTGAGCTTGCAATCTATAATAATTAGTCTTTCATGGAAGATTACGCACTTCAATATTAAGCTTGATTTCTTAGAGAAGTCCAATTGCAAGACAAAAGACCAATCGTTGCAAACATCTATTACAACTCTGGCAAGACAATAAAAAATTGCATTACAAAAGACCAATACAAAAATTCGCAAACAATTGGATTTTCTTCGTTACAAAATTGGCAAGACAAAGACCAATTGGTCGCAAAACTCTATACAACGCTCTTTCAAAAGAAAGGGTCTAAAACTTGAGAATAAACTCGGTTTAATGACTACTTATCCAAGGTGAGTGTTAATAATATTGACCAACGCCTATTATTAGAATTTATTGTAGAAATTATCATGGTTATGAGTTTAATTTTTAGAATTATGGGAAGCTAAGGGTTGTTAGAAATTAATAATAGCTATTACAAATTATGGATAGTTTTATTTATATTAATTGTCTATTATCAATTTCTTGATTTTAAATGTTGTTAAAAGTCATTATCCTAGGTTCAAATCCAATGACAAATACCGATACAATTTTTTTTCGATATTAGACGTCTTGTGGTGATTTGAACTTGACCACACAGTTATGAAGTTAATTGTAGCGAAATTTACGATTTGTTACAATAAAAATAAGAAATAAATAAAAAGAAACAATGAAAGTACATGTTAAATTTCATTTTTACACCTCAACAACAAAATATTTGGAGCTGCCAATGTTTCCCACCAATCAAACGTGGAAGCAACACCATTCAACTGAAGAATTTTAAGGCTAGTCATTTTTTCTTGCATTTAGTATGAAATTATTTATAGTTTTCACTTTCATTATTTATTTGTATGCAACAATTTTACATTTAAGTGAGGTTAAAATTGCTTAAACACATTTAAAAAATATATTTACTTTTTAACTGTTAAGTCACATTTTTATTAAATGGCATAAATAATCGCCACAATATAAACACTTCATGAACGTCTCATATTCTCATCGTCACATTTTTAAAAAAAAACTCACCAAATTAATAAAATTTTTTTTTGTCTCATCATAGATAGATGATACAAAAGAAACTTGTAACAAAAATAGTTATTTAGTTTATGCAAGTGTGTCATGATAATATAGTTCATTTTGATTGGCTAGTTTAACTACATCTTATTTATTCTCATCTGTCAAAATCTCTTATATAAAAAATGAACATTGTTTAGCTTGCTTCATTTCTATAACAACTTCTATAATTCATTTTGCATGTGTCATATAAAGGGTAGAACACTTCTTATCTATAGCAAGAGAACATTTGGTAAGTTTCCAAGTGTTTAGTGAGAACAACTTGTGATAACTTTTGGTAAATTCAATTGAATGTTTGAAGTATTTTTCACACCTTTAAGGGTAATTAATTTGGTACCATTGGACATTTTTTAAACAAAAGGATAATAGCGTTAATGTTATGAATACATAGAGAAGAACATTTTGGTAAGCTTCATTCTCCTTATTTTTGTTTGTTTTTAGTCTTTTTTTTGTAATTTCTTTAAAGTATTCTTCTTTGAGAATTAAGAGACTACTCATTTGAGGTATAAATTTCACATATATTTATGGTTCAATGGTTACAATATGATAAAGGCAATAAATATATTGATATATATATAGAATAAGATAATGATATAATAAGATAACGACAAATAATCATTTATTATATATGTATCATTTATATCATGTGTGCACATATTTGATGCGCACATGATAGCAAACATAATAATATTATTTTAATTCTATCATATTTTTGTTGCGCACATCTCATGATAACATGATAAAAATATATATTATTTATAATAAAATTATATTTGTGAAATAATTTCATATATTTAAAAAAATTCACTTACAATATTTTAAAATTTTATAATAGCAACAACAAAAAAAAAGATTATAAATGATATATATAAATGACAAAATTGGCATTATAAGAAAATTATATTTCTTGTCTGGTGCAAACTTTTTTTCTTCTTTTTGGTGTGATGTTCGTTTTTGGTTCAAATTGAGACAGTAGTTTTGATCAATTACAAATTTCAATCAATAGTTTTGGTGTCGTCCACATTATTAACTGGATGCATAGGTATTTCACACACTTGAATATTTCGTACTTGTAGACATGTTGTCGTTTTTACACTATTACTTGAATGTTATGAGTTTGTTCGTAGATTAATTATTTATATTTTTAGCATATTTTAATTTATATTACATCGAGTATTCTACATTTAAATATCGGCTTATTTTAGTCAAACAAGTTATATTATTTTAATAAATCAAATTAATAATCAGATTTTTATTATTTTAAATAATAATCTATTTGTAAATATTAAAATTTCAATGTATCTTTTAGTTTGTAGATTATATAAATGACAAAATACATGTGATAAATTAATACATGTTTTAAAAGTTAGTATTTATTTTTAATTTTATATCAAATTTATTTAATTTGTGTATTATGTTATTAGATTTACATTTTTTATATTTAAGAATTTTATTTTTACAAAGATTAATTATTTTTCTTCTATCATGTTAGTTCTAATTTAACTCATATTTAGAATTACAAATTTTAACTAAAATATGAGAACCGCAATATTACTCGTGTTATTCCATTTGCTATAGTTATCACAACTATTGCCAAAAAACTGAGAACCATATTACAACAGTAAAAGACGGCAAATAAGTCGTAAACATATCATAATTAGATAGTTATTCGCAAAAGAAGATGTTAGAGTAGATCATGTCCGCACTGGTGAAATTTTCAGCAAAATCCTTGACAAAATGATTATATAAAGAGAAAGTCCTAAATAGATTCAAATGGATGAGACTATTGTCTATACCAGAATTCATATAGCGTTCAATAATACATGACTTTTAAGAATACATCCTATAAAAAGTTTTATGTGGATTTAGTGTAAGAGATAGAGTTCAAAACTACAAATCGTTCTTGTTGAATTTGAATATCTTATTTATTATGCAAAAGTTTAAGTCGGTAGACAACTTTATTATGCATAATCTTACAGAAGAGTTTTGACGTTATTCCAAATACACTTTCTAAATTCAAGTGGGAGATTGTTGGAAATGATATTGGAATTTAAACATTAACTCTTGAAAAGTTATAACTAGTGTTGTGTGAATTGAAAAATGTAGAAGTCTCACATAGGAGATATCACACTCGTAGTGTTTATAAGGTGAGATATAACCATTGGAATGTGCCTCAAAGGGTATTCAATTTTGTGAAGGGAAAAAAGTGCACTCAAACCGACCACCATGAAATCGCTGTTGTTCGGATGAGCTCGGGCTCAAGTTATGTGGTGTATTATGTTTTAGTACTGAGAAAATAATAATAATTTTAATTATGCATTTTTTCCTCCACGTTTTTCTTATGTCCTCCATCGAGTCCACAACTGATTTGATTTGTATTTAGTTCCTCCCTGATTTTCGTGCAGCAGTATCACAGATCGGTCAACTGGGCGTGCGACAGTTTTCTAGCCTTAGTCAAAACTAGGCCACATTTTCTACTATGTTCGGGTTGCAGGAAATTTCTCTATAAATAGATAATTTCGCTCAGTTTGTAAAATTGCACCAAATCTCCAAACTTTACTGAGTTTTCTATATTCTTTCCTTTCATCTGATATCTTTTTGTCCCTTTATCGAAAAATTGTTCATTCACATTCAGTTTCGAACAGTCGCTGTACGATATTTTCAAGTGACTTTAACCATTATATTTAAAAGATATTATTCTAATATGATTTTCTACATTGCAGTAATAAAAATCGATTATAGTATATATCTGTTTTATTTTAGGAACTTCGTGATTATTGTCTGTCTAGCACAATTTTAGACATGACGCGAGTGATTTAGTCCGCGACTCAACCTAATAATTCTGTGGTTGAAAATTTATTTTTCAAAACAATTTTTTTGGAAACTCATTTGTTTTATTAGTAGTATTATTAACTTAATTTCTTTTTTAACTTTTATATTTACAGAAATTTTGTTTCTATTTAATTATTGTTTTTAAGTTCAACGCGACATATAATTATTTGTTAGTTAATCATTAAAAAAATATATATATACATAAAAGTGAAATAAATCATATTAAAATTTCTATAGAATACAATACACCAAAAATAATAAATTTATTGGTTGTTTAAAAAATAAAACAATTAGAATTAAAAAAGAATCGAGATAATATTAATTTTAAGATTAATTAACTTTGAAAAAAAGAAACTTAATTACTAGTATTACTTTAACGTTAATTATTTTTGAAAAGAAATTACAAAAACTTTATCCGCTTCAATATCTACAAAACAAGCAAGTTAGATGCTACTACTTTGTGTGAAGCAAGGTGGTGGACTTAGCACTCAGCAATGCAAGTCTTCAACAACTCTTATCTCTTCACTTTTCCTAACCTCCCTTAAAACCCTCCCTCTCCCCTTTTCCACCATCACCGTCGTTCTTTCCCTTAATCCTCCGCAAACTGCCACTCACACCTCGCCAAATCCTTTAGCTCCGATGATTCCGTCTGACGAGACCTTTCGTCCAAACCTTCGGTCCAAAAGCAAGGAAACCGAAGAGGAAGCTCGAAGACGCAACTGGATCGAACGAGGCTGGGCTCCGTGGGAAGAAATCCTCACTCCCGAAGCCGATTTCGCGCGCAAGAGTCTGAACGAAGGCGAAGAAGTTCCTCTAAGTTCACCGGAAGCCATAGATAGCTTTCAAAATGCTGAACCCTGGTACCGTAAGAAGAAGATGGAGGAGATGGGATGACGGAGAGGAGTACCTTGCTAAGCAGTTTGAGATAAAGGAGAGATTCCGGAAGCCGTTGGAGACTAAGTGGGCGGGACGCTGGTGGTGCGGTTAGTTCCGCCGCGCGATTGGCCTCCGCGAGGGTGGGAGGTTGATCGGAAAGAACTTGCGTTTATTCGAGAAGCGCATAAGTTGTAGGCGAAGAGGGTGAGGTTGGAGGATATAGAAAATGGAGTTAGAACTGAAACAGATGATGTGTGCTTAGATAGGTATAAGGTGTTTCTGAAACAGTACAAGGAGTGGTGGACGCTAACAAGGATTTATTGGAAGAGGAATCTTATAAGGTTTTCAATTCATACTGTTTAAATACAATGCACTTTCATAATTTTTTGCTTTGGCTTATGTGAAAATGTTAATGCTGATTGTCATGTGAATGTGACAGATAGATCAAGATTATTACCCTGGTAGGAGGAAAAGAGGCAAGGACTACAAGGAAGGCATGGTAGGAATGGATGAATTTCGTGATTATTTTTTCTTGTCGGTATGTTTTGGAATATGAGAAAGCAAAGCTATTACAGTGCTAACTTTCTTTAAAATGGTTTTTGCAGTACGAACTGCGTTCTATTATCCTGGCCAAGTAAGCTATTGAGCAATTCTTTGTTCATACTCATTATGGATTATACTGTACTATTGTTGTGTGTAAAATAGATGCTTTACTTTTTGTCAGTATCGTGTTCCTAAGGTTTCATGCCAGTATTAGTATTATTTCATACCCAACCTAGTTGTTTTCAATTACTACTATTATGGTTTTATGTGCATGGACAAGTATACAGGGTTGTATCATTCTATGCTGCTTGGAAGAAACTGATTTCACATGACAGGCCTGGGCTAGTCTTCAATAGGCATGCATAGTGATATTTTCAATTCTGGTGTGACAACATGAAAGTTGCATTTTTCAATTGCTGACTGTGGAAATTTTGTTTAGGAAAAGTATGGATAACTGAACTTACCTTTAATAGCTGCATTGCATCTTTATTGTTTGTTTTTTCTTTTTGGTTTTTCCCAGTTATGATGTCTATAATTGGAGAACTGTATTTGTAACCCAATAGATAATCCTATTTTGTTTGGCTTCATTTGCTTGCGTATAATTAAAATCACTCTTTTTCTGTATCTTAGTTCATAATAAATATGTAGAATTGGGATTCATTTTTCATAAATGCTAGATTTTTCATTAACTACTTAGAATTTTTTTTTAATTTTTTATTGGCAGATTTGTGTGGGAAGGTGACAACTTTGCATCTTTACCAAGGGGCATTTGTTGACATTGGAGGTGTATATGATGGGTACTTACCAATCCCTGTGTCTGTCTTTTAAGTGTTCCTTAACTTTTTCTGTGCAGGGTGTCCGTTTCCTCATTGTTTTGGAAGCTGGAGTACTACTCAAGTAATATTGAGTTGCTTCCACAATGATATTCTTGCTAAGTTAATACTTAGTGACAAGTATAATTTTAAAAATGTGTAAGATTATTTAATGCATACATAATCAATATCGTGGGGGCCAAAAATTAACAATGGGACAAATTTCAAAATGGGGAAACAAAACTTCACAAGGATCTATAGTAGCACTGAAATGGTCCATTGCCATTCAAAGCTAGGGCAGTAACAAAACAAGTACCAAGAACACACATACTCGAGACTGGTTAATCTTTGGACTTTGGACACATTCTTTTGTTTGAGATAAAAGTACTGGCTGTTTATATACTAGAACTAGGGGGCAAAACATACTGTCTCTTTTTGTATCATGTGGTAGCCCAGGTTACTGCAAAACTATTCAACACTGAAAATGTTCTCTCTCTCTCTCTCTCTCTCTCTTTTTTTTCTTTGACTGGGAGGTAACGTTTTCTCTGCATATGTATCCATGGGTTATTGCATATTTTCTTTTGCTTGTTAACAGCTGTGTAACCAGCACTTCAAACTGTTATCATTAGTAACTTAGAGGCTTTACTTCTGTAGCATTGTTATCTTGTTCAGTGTCGCTGTTTTTGCTTTTACTTTTATGCAAGTTTGCTTCTGGAAAATTCATAAATATATTGTAATGTGTTCTAGGTGGGTTCCAATAAAGAATGATGATTGGTTTTGGATTCGTCATCATATAAGAGTGGGTATGCAAGTCATTGTTTGAAATTACGGTGAGTGTTTCAGTCACTAGTTGGAAATTTCCTATACTATTTGTCACTTAATATTGACCTTACATTAATTGATTTACATAGTGATGGATCTTCTTAGCTTATACTGTTACTTGCCTAACAACATAATTGTAGTCTGCTTCGACTCATTGGTACAAAACTAGTTGGTGTTGATTTTCTTTTTTACATGTTGTTATGCTCATGTTTTGAAATAGGAACTCTAGCTGAAACTGTATTATACAAGGTGAATTTCCTCTCTCTTGTGTGCCACCACTGGGGCAACCCTCACCTACCCATCAGAGGCACTGTCCCCAGTTATTACTTTTTTGGCATAACAGGTGTCCAATTTTCTGGTTTATTGCTCACCCCAGTCCACAGGCAGTGGGGTTATGTTTAACCCAACCGAGAACCCAATCTCTAGTCTATCCTTAAAATGCTGGTCTAAGTGTCGAACCTGGGCACCTCTGATCTCAGTGGTTGCTGACTCTTTCTTTTATTTATCTATTTTGGGTACTAAGAAAGGTCTACTCTTGTTTCAAACTTTGCACTATAATTCACCATTTAACCATGTCATTAGTTGCATGCCATGTGTCTGAAGTTGTTTCTTATGCATCTTATATTTTAAAATTTTCTGCATCTTTCGTAGGCAATGTGAGGTAGGGTACACTATGGCTATATGACTGATTCCATAACATATACATAGTTCCATCATATATATGTTTGGCCATATGTGGATTTCTTTTACTGAATGTTCACTCTACTTATTAACTCATTCACATTTTACTCTGTAGGCAATAGCGGATCTTATCGCTTCCGGTTTCCAATCGAACTGCGTTTTGTCGATCCAAATATAGATCATCTGATGTACGATTATGTATTTTGTGAATTGTGATGTTCAACTTTCTATATAAGTTCACTTCATAATACATGTTTCTAATTTTATTTATTTTATTATAATTGATATTTTATTTTTTTTTATAATTTTTAACATATATTTTCATTATTCAGCTTTAACAGATTTGACTGCCCACCAATATTTCACCGCGAGGAAGATACAAATCCAGAATGAATTGCGGGTTTGCACCTTTCCCTAGACCACCTCAATCTTTTAGCAGATGGAAAATATTTTCATTCTCCAACTCTTAATATTGTAAACTTTTCTGTGACATATATCTATGCTCTCATTTTTCAAAAGAGTAAATTTCGATGTATATTATTTCTCTAAGGATTTGTTGGCATCTAGTTAATTTTACTCAAGATATTATCTAGAGGTTTGTGGCTGCAGCGAAGTATCTATTTGGTTTGGGCTCTATTGTGATGCTATTTCACACCACATTTAATTTATAAAAATGAAGTATTCTTTGGTCAAACTTAAACTATGATAATCACTGGACCAGATGCTAATGCTTGATGATATTATTATTTACAAAGTATGGATTCTGTGTAACTTTTGATTTTAATTCAGCTAATTAGGGGCAGATTGAAACAATTGGATTTCATCTTGCTAAACATTTGTGTGAAGTTGGTTACCTTTGAAAGGATTGATAGCAAAGGTTTACCTTTTGACAAAATATTGATTCCTTTCAATGGATATTCATAAACTATTAACTGAGGCTCATCCTCGTCTCCAGAAGGGTGTATGTTTGTATTTAAATAGCCAAATTTGTGCATGTATTATGATTATTTATATATTTATTCTATTACTTGATATATTTAAATCTGCAGCGTGACTGTGGAAGTTCCCATCCTAGAAAAGATTCCAGCGAGACAAAGCCAGTGAAGAAACTTTTTTCCAATCACCCTATATGTTGAATAAAGGTATGTTTTAATACAGGATTATAAATTGAAATTTGGCAGAGACAACTCTGGTGGACTGTTTAGCTCCATGCATAGAGATATATTGGTCAATAGACATCATGATAAGGTTCTAGCCCTTCGAGATTATAAACTTTCTCTTACAGCAATTCATCTATCGACTACAACCACACGGTGTTCCAAACCCTTTGTGTACATGGCCTTATTAGTTTATAACCTGTCCACCCTCACCTTAGTGTGCTCATGGACCCATACAAGATCTTATTCATACCTGCATAAATTGTGAAGCCAATGTTAGTAGCTTCGTCTAAATGTTTCCTTCGGACATGTTGTATATGTGGGATTGATGTTCAGTTTGGATCTTAACGTAAGAAATTAATTGCAACAGGTGCAGATACTAATAATTACCCTTCGAACATTAAAAATCACGATAACTTTTAAATTTTCTAAACCTTCGAAATAAAAAAGTAAGTGATACTCGAATATTTAAAATTTTCAAACCACAAAATTTCTAGAATTTCGAAACTTTCGAGCAATATGAAATTTTTGAAATAGAAATTTTTTAGATTTTTCAAAACTTTCGAGCAATACTAACTTGCACCTTTAATTTTTCCTTTGAAATTGAGATGTCTGGCCCACAACATATTTTGTTGTAGCCCAAATAACTGATTTGTCTGCTTTGTTTTTTCTTTGAAGTCAAAATGATTGATTGACATTTTTAAAGTCGAAATGACTAATCCGTACCCTTAATTTTTTTGAAGTATGAATGA
>PGWS01029449.1:0-10615 GCA_002896235.1 Cicer reticulatum | reverse complement strand
TTTTTTTTTTAAATTGTTTTTATTTGAGTATGTTAATTCTCTATTTATGTTTAAGAAATAAAACAGATTTTGGATGAGATAAGGTTTCTCTCTATATGTGTCTCTAATTCTGCATAATATTCATCTCCCGTAATTGTAACTTGTTCAATTTTTCTTTTTATGACAAATGTAATTAACTTGTTTAATTGGTGTTTCGAAATCCAATTTTATAATAGGGTATCAAAAGCTCAAACATAAAACCTCACTACAAAAAAAAATCTATTGTGACACTCAATTTTTAGTGATATCTCTTTATTTGTCACTATAATTACTTTTAGCTACAAATAGAGTGGCATCTATTCTCATTTATGCGATAACTTAAAAAACTAAAATATTTACATCCAAAAAATATTCACTTATTCTCTTTCTTTCCCATTTACATCTCAAAATTCTTTTTCCATTCTTTTTCTTCTCATTCTATTTCTTTCTTAAATTTGATTTCTCAAATTTACTCAAAAAGTCTTCTCAATTTCAATTCCCTATTTCATCTAAGAAATGATTAAAGCTTTTTCCAATTTCAATTCCCATTTTTTCAATTCCATCATCTTTCAATGAATTCCTTCAATTTCAGATTAAAACTCAGCGATTTCTTCATTTGTGATACACAAACCAGCGATATCTCCGTTACACAAACTCTCCATTTAGTCAAATTATCGTTTTTCCTTGCGCAGAACAATCAATCCACAATAACCCCTTCTCTTCATCTCGCAAGGAACCTATCTTCTTTTGTGGCAAGAACCATTCTTCTCTCTGCCCAACCCAATTTCATAATGAAAAAGGAAAATAGTGTTGGTGAAGGTTTTCTGTGGCTGAGTACTTATCTCCTATTCTCGCAACTTAACCTCTGCATCGATTAGGTTTCTGCATCTTGCGATAACTTCATTCACCCTCTTCGTGACTCGTGATTTGGTATGAATTTCATCCTTTGCCTTGTTATATCAAAAGAAGATAAAGCAAACTCATTTTCCTATTTGCGTGATTGCATCTTAAGTTAATAACGTTCCCTATAGTTGATTGTATTATTTAACTATATTTAAGCTTAATCGATGCTTATATGCACAGTTTAGTATTGCTTTTGCATTACTTTAAAAGTAACTCTTAATCATTTTAAAATCATTGAATTGATTGCTTTCTGGTTTACTCTAAAAATTCAGTAATCCAATTCTAAGTGACATTAAAATTATGACTTAATTAGGAAGTATGACTGACTAAAATTATGAAACTTGGTTGCATTCTGTGCGAAGTTATTTTCTTAATTGGGTTTTCAAATTTTATGGTATTTTATTAAAATTTTGGTCGATCATCTCTGCATTATTTTGATATGCTCATTGATGTATATTTGTTATTCTATTTTCTGCTATTCTGATCTTAAATTCAAGCTCTAGCTATTTCTGATTTTAAATCCTTTGTTATGATTCTGATTAGCATCAGAGTGAATAAAATAGATTTCAAAGCATTGTGATAATAATAAACACTTTCTAATTGTTAGTTGGTTTTATATACTTTGCTGGAACACCTAGATGCCTTAATCTAATTTTTTTAATTATTTTTAGGCTGCAAAAGTCTCCAGTCTTTTTTCATTGTACTCATCCTACCCTTATTGTTAGTTCTTTATATGAAGCACTGAGAATATAGTGAACCTATTATGCTATTTCCCTTTCTTAATTTATGAGATTTCATGGATTATAAAATATGAGAAATCAACTCTCTAATCTTAGAGACACTTGAAAAACTGAAGCATCAAGGATGAAGAAGGGTTAGTGTTAACAAAAATAAGGGTTAGTGTTCAGTCGTGATTCTATATTAGAATCTAGTTGTTGAGGGATTTGATTTGGGGGTTGTGAATTTTATTGTTGCTGTTGAGAAATGAAATGAATCAGAGTCACTGGATCAATGGAGGAACTACTTTAGGTCGTCAATTCGGTATTTTGATATAAAATTGACTATGCAATGGTGGTTGCTGTTCTGATTTTCCAAAGGAGTTTAAGTTAAGGAGAGATAAGATTCTGAGAGGTTGTTCTCTTGTAAAGTTGACTCGTTGTTTGGGGTGTGATAAGGTTGACTTGGCTGTGAATGCGGATGATGATCATGAAGGTTGCAAGAGTGATGGTGCTGAGTTTGGACTGGTGGAAGCAAGAAGAGTAAGTGATTGGTCATGGGATTGATGATGGATGGGAACCTTGTTAGCCAATTATAGCTTGTGAACGAGGCTTTGACTGATGAGATTGAAGAAGAATCTCAGTTTGTTGGTGAGTTTGAGGATTAGACTTTAGATACATTCTCTATAACCGTTGGAAGAAGAGGTATAGTTTTTTTCTCTCTCTTCCCTTTCTTTGATTTGACTTTGTTGGATGTTTGATGAGATTTTTTGGAGGAATTTGGTATTGATTTATGGTTTTTAATTGGATGGCATTTTGTTCTGGTTTTTCTTTGAAGGTTGAATTCAGAAGAGGTCATTTAGGTCTTAGCATAAAGCCAACTTACTTCGCAATACATAAGATAGCCTTCTAAACTAGCAATTACTGATGAATTGAGACCTGGAGAAGCCTCAAATGCAGCGAAGCTGTCCAATCTAGATCAAAGTGGAATAAACTCCCAGCGGTTGTAGGGTTTGTGAATGGCAGATGGACATTCATTCTAAAAAGAACAGAAACCCTTTAAATCCAACCTTGGTAGGAATGCCAAGTATGAAATAATGTTGGATTCTATTACTTCAATTTTGTCAGAAACGTTGATTCTAATTTGGAAATATCAATTTCAGTAGATTTTGTGATTGTTAGAACATGTTTAGTTTTCCTTTTCCAAGATCTTATGTGATCTTTTCTTAGTATTTCGACCCTGTCGCTTCTGCTTGTGGGATCATGTTTTGCTGTTGTCTGGTTTTTATCAAGATAGGATAGAGTATTATGATAAATTATTACCTCTAGGATTCTTCTGTAGCAATAGCTTTCATATATTAATACAATGTTAAAACCATTCTTGTATATGTATATGTATGCAACTAAAGCCTATTTTTTCCCCCAATTTCCCCTGCTTATCTCTTGAATAGGTAAATGTTTAATTAATGAAAGGTCTACCGAACAAGTAAGACTTCCTTGCCAGGATGAAGATGAGAACTTACCGAAACCAGGATATAATGATGTTTATCCTCCTTATGACCAACAAAAGCACTTGGGAAGACAAATATTGATGTTATCGTATAGCTTTTGGGCTTACCTTGTGGTAGTCAGGATCTGGCTTACCTTGGGGGTAAGTATTTACCATTTGTTGATTTGATCTTGTTTTGTTTTATTCTGTTTGGATTTTAAGCGACAAAAGGTTCTTCATAGGGCCATTCAATTATACATGAGTTAAGTTGTAGTTACATTACATTGCGAAGGCTGCCCACGATTACGAATTTTTACGACCAACTATATATACTGTAAGTCAAACTTACTCTGCAGAACCACCAATGGATGCATAGGAACTGTATGTCTATCGCTTGATGCATCGATGAACTTTTACTATGAAAATAACTATTATTACCAACTCATCTAATTACCTTCTTGCTTATTGTCCTATGCAATATAGCATGATTTAGTTTTACCTTTTTTGCATGTTTAAACCGGCAAAATATTCTTTTGCAGTTAGAATTCAAACTTTCCTTACCATTATTAAAATGCTTTTTAACCTTCGACTTTCCAGTTTCTATTTCATATTAGCTTTTCCAGTGACAAATTTTTTGACAAAGCTATTATGAATTTCTATCCTATGTCATATATGTATAGCCATTTATGCCCTTCATCTGTGTGTGTGTAATTGGTGACTGACACTCAAATGGTGTGTTACTGCACAGTGCGCTTTGACTAACCCAAATTCCTGACGTGTATGATCCATGCAAGTAAGTTATTGTCTTTCATCAGGTTTTAATGACCGTCCTTTTCCTTAACAATACTTAAAACTAAATTTATATATATTTGTGTTCCTTTATTGCATAAAGGATTTAACTAATGTTCAATTTCACATAAATTGAAATTAAATTGACGGGTTCAATTTAATATCTATGTAGCCTTCTTTATTCTTTTCTTATGAGAAGTTAATTTTTACTTGGCCAATTACAGATATGATCTCTTGCACAATGCACATCTTAACCTAGAAGGACTGGATGAACTATTTAAAGTTGTTCAAGTATGTTATGTTAGGAAAATCTCTGCTCAGCTAGAACTGATTGAACCAGTGCAAGACATACATTTCTTATAAAATTATGAACAATATTTTCCTTAAATATTTTGAATGGAACATTGTATGTTAAAAACAAAGATAGTCAAGCATTCCCTTGCAGAAATGAAACACAAAAATATGATATTTATTTGTATATTACATAACCTTATTGATGAGTACTATTTGTTCACTTTCCTTGCTGCACCACCTTCTTATTTGCAGGCACTTGATGATGGTGTAATTCCAAATGAATACAGAATTAATCCAATTCAGAAGCTGAAGATTGGCTCAAAGGTAACCTCCAGTTGTAAGGAGTATTGCAAATTGCCTGTATCTGTACAGAATTTTATGTTCAGTCTGATACTATGTGATGAATATGTGAGTACTCTGATTTGATGCAGTGTTTCAATTATTTGTGCCTTTTTAATCCAGATCGCACGTCGATTATTGGGGAATTTTTTTGATTGATCTGAGGAACACCTGTGAGGAAGCCAAAAGCTGCCTATACTTGTTGAGTCTTGTTGTAAGCCAAAAGCCAAATTTTCGATTATTGTAAGTCGTGTTTTTTCTGTTTGTATACTCGTTGAGTTCTACTCCCTATTATTATATGGTTGTAATTGATGCACAAAAGCTGTCAAAGGTGTTTTGATTCTCTGTTGTAAAATTCTGCTATGTGCAGAATGTCTCAGAAACCAAACTAGAGAGCTCAAAGGAGGGTCTAGCATAAAGCCAACTTATTGTTTTGGTTGGATTTGGATTCTCTATTCCAATATTTACTTTTTATATCCATATCCAAAACTTTTTGGAGTATTTACTAAATATTTTGTTTACGAAGATGATTACTGTTCTTCATGAAATTTGTTTGCAGTTTATCATAATAAATGTTGAGAAACTTATTCTGACTTCTGTTGAAAGTTTATTGGTCTTTTAGAGCAAAATAACTATTTATTGTATGTTTTAATAGAATTAGTAAAATTAAATTTTATTTTATTGTATGTTTCAATAGATAGATAAAATATACGATTTAATATTAGAATACAATAGTAGGAGATAAGTAAATTATAATTGTAATAAAATAATAATAGTTTTAGTGACAGAAAATACCGTAGGAATAGATCAATTATTTAATTATATTTTTCTAGTTTTTAGTGACAGTCATTATTGTAGGTAGAAATATTAAACATTTAGTGACAATCTTCAGAACATGTAGTGACAATCCTCAAAGTGTAGCAGGACGCCCCTTAAAGTTGACACTAACTTTGAGTGTCATTCAAAGGACACTCAAAGTGTTATTGACCTTTACCTACAGTTTTTAGCTTTTAGTGACAAACGTTTTGTGTCATGGTAAGTCAATTTTTTTGTAGTGCTATTGTAAAAAGTGTATTTAGTAATGCATCCACTAAACCATTCTATTAAAATGGCTCACTATAT
This sequence comes from Cicer reticulatum, assembly GCA_002896235.1. Classification (NCBI taxonomy): domain Eukaryota; kingdom Viridiplantae; phylum Streptophyta; class Magnoliopsida; order Fabales; family Fabaceae; genus Cicer; species Cicer reticulatum. The sequence continues at coordinate 4,945 of PGWS01029449.1, read as the reverse complement.
TTATTTATGTTTTAGTTTTTAGTGCAATAAACATGCATAATCTTATCCAAAGACATAAAACAAAACACAAACATTTATTATCACTAAATAAAACAGCTCAATTACAATCAAGAGAAAAAGTTCACACTACTCACATGGTGAAAACCCATGTCAAATATGATGACACATTCATTATTGAACATGTAATTAAAATTTAAAAATAGCATACTTCCTTAGGCTCTTTATTGAAGCATATTATTATGTGATTCTCCAAAGGATTTTATAATTTTGAGCCAGCATAGGGAAAAGGTGCGTGTGAGATATTTGTTGTCTTTACATGGAGAGAAATTGGATCATATGGTGAATCTTCTTCAAATTCAGCTGACATATCCTTCCAATATAGACTTGGTTTCCAATCAGCAACTTCGAGTTCTTTCAATATTGCATTTGACACTATTTTATTCCCCTTAGTTGTTAGATGAATTCCATCATCACTAAAATAATAACCAAACCACCTAATTAAATTATTGAAATGCATGTTTGAACAATTTTTGTTTAATGACATTCATATGAAACCATACTTACCAGATGTAAGCATTTTTCCAGTTAGTATTTTCCTGAATTAAATTCCACAAATTAATGGCCTTGATATCTTCCTCGACACACATTTCTAAACAAGCTTTTGAATAGTTTTCACATTCTTTATTTGTCTTTGTGGGTTTCTCATCACCGCTATAGATCAATTGCCCAAAGGGTTATTTAATTATATATTCAAAAGAAAAAGTTGGGAAAATGGGTAATCAATGATAGGTACTGAGATGATTTTTTCTGCAATACATAGTTAGATGATTTTTAGGACATGTGTTGCCCTTGTATTTTTCAAAGTCAGGAACCTTGAATTTGGGAGGGATAGTCACATCAGGAACCAGACACATATCGAAAGCTTCAAGGCCATAAACATTATACCCCTCAATTGCTTTTATTCGCTCTTCCAAGACATGAAATTTTTCATTTGATTGTGTATCATCCCCAATGTGAGGTTGATGCCAATTCCCGTTAGCATCAAAATGGGGCACTTGAGGTACACTATATGGAATATTTTCTGTGGGTATAGTGTTTTGGGGTGGCACATAGCCCAGATGAGGTGGGATTTGTGATTGGTTTAAGTTTTGGGGATTGACAGCTGAGTGGTTTTGGTTATTTTCTATGGGGTTAATGACTACAGGCGGAGTATAACCAGGCGGGAGACCATATATAGGAAATTGCATAGTTGCAGTGCGGAATTGTTGGTTAGTCGGGGTAAAACCCGGTGGATGAGAAGGAGTAGTTTGGTGTTCTTCATTTACAATTGGAGGATCCCCATCTGTATTCTCCTTCCTTGCCAAAGCTTGTATAGCTTCCAAGATTCGATCGACCTTTTCCTTCAGTTGGTTGACATCCGCTCTTATCACTTCTTGGTTTTGCTCGAGTTCATCCATGATCTTGGAATTCGCGCGCGTTCGATAAGGGTGTCGATCAGCTTTAATTGATGTTTTGTCTGTTTTTTTTTATATAAAAAATATATAAATAAATTTAGAGTAGAAATATGAATGTGATGGAAATGAAATAAATTAGTTAATTATGATAGTTGGATAGTGGGGAATCCTACGCCTTAGGTAATAGCAAGAACAAATTATTAGTGAAGAAAATATGAGGACTGGAAATCAAAATAGAAAATCCTTCATTGATAAGAAAAAGAGTACATCATATTCAAATTAAAAACTACATTGACTATGGGATTTCAATCTTCTCTTCTAATAGGACAACCAATCTTCTCTTCCAATTCTTTTATCAAATTTTTGCAATATTCAACGAACTTGTAGACTTTGACTGGAGTATTCAACGGATGCATTACCGCATCAATCTCTCTTAGATGTGTTGGAATTTTTAAGACTGCTTGATTAGCTAGCATTGCCAATTTTGAAAAGCAGTCTTTCCAATGTCTTCCTTCTATTTCCAACTCTTTATAGACCTCTGATTCTTTAATTGACCTATCAACGTCATAAATCGATCCTCCCAATATATGTTTTCGTCCTTTAGGTCACTATAGATCTTTGGTAATCGATGTAATTCTTCAGCTCACTAGAATTCTCCATTTCTATTCTTAAGTGCGTCTTGATGTTTTGAGAAGTAATTCTTCAAATTTCTTCATTGTGTTGCCTCTCGTTCCTTACTTACTCTCGATACTCAGCTTACCATTTCTTTAAGTGTTTCTTTAAATCCTCAAACTCTTTTTTTATCTTCTCTCAAAGCTTGCTGATCTTGACTACAACGCTTCCACTATAGGCCTCTTCGATAGCTTGTTTCTTTTCTTGCTTTCGCACATCTAATCTTCATTGCACTTCTCAAACAATCGTATGTCAAGTTTATTTCTTTTTCAACTTTCACCTTCTTGTTACTTCTTTCATAAACTGACTTTTTACAAGTGTTTCTCTGATCGTAAGTTCTCATTCTCTTGGGTGACTTTTTCTAACTTCGCTTGCAGCTCTTTTTTCTCCTCTTCAGATTTTAGCAATGATGCTTTAAGTTCTTCTATCTCTTCATTTGCAATAAGAATAGGTTCAGGCATTTCCTGATCATTTGAGGGGGTACTGTGGAAAGGCAGCTTAATTTCTTGGACTCTATTTTTTACCCATTGTTGATAGGGTTCTTTTGTGCTGCAACTTCTGCATCCAAGGGCTTTTCCTTTTCTGATGATCTTCTCCCAAGCTCGACTTATCCTTCGCAACATCGGTGGGTCTACTATACCCGTATTGTGCAAAATAAAAGCTTCCAATGACTTATCATCTGGTTTTTCCAACATAGGGTAGCCAAGCTGTCTCAAAGCTACCGTCGGATTGTAATTAATACATCCTTTGGTTCCCATGAGAGGCACATTTGGGAAATCTCCGCATTGACATATTACTTCCTCTACCCCTTGTTCCCTGTGATACCATGAAATTGTGTCTCCAGTAAGGCTAGCTATACTTTGAGCCCATTCATGATTATCTTTAATTCCAATATGATACCCTTTCTTGAACATATGAGACATAAACCAGATATACAGCACTAGAGCACAACACAAAATTGTTCCCCCTTTCTTCCCATGTCGCATATGTAGAGAGTAGTATACATCAGCAAGAATCGCGGGAACTGGGTTTTGCTTATGTTTGTTAAAAGATAAGAAGACATTGATAGCAGCAAAATCAACAAGATTATCAAGGTTTGGGAATAAAACAATACCATAGATAATCAGAGCCAAAACATCTATAAAAGCACTCCATTCTTTTTTAACGGCTAAATCGTGGCACTTTTGCTCTAGATATTTTCTCGAAAAACCATGAATGGCTCCTTTTTCTTCTTTTGTACTTGCCAACTCTCTAAAACATCTTAAGAGAGGGTCGTAGTACTGAGCCAAAGCCGTGAGGGCCCCCGTTTGCACATTTACTGCCAAGAGATTTAGGATCTTCCCATATTTGAGAAAGAAACTATCACGTTGTATAGTTTTCATTTGATTGCTGATGTCTCTTAAACTTTTCAAATCAGGTTGTTTGAACTTTAAAAGTAAAGTTTTTCTTTTTTCTGATCCCATTGTCTGCTTTAATTTAACACGTGACTAAGATTCTTATGATTCCCCAACAATCCTAAAAATTGATGCAAAATGCCAATTTATTTTCAAAAGAAACAATGTCATGAAATATGAATGCAATTATGTAGAATGTATGTTGTGAATATATAACATTTTGAATGAATATATGAGGTGTTTTTTGCTTATATGGATATTCTTATAATGAAAGGGTCTATTGGCTTATGTAGTGAAACTCTCACAAATGTGGCTATATAGTTCTAAACACGGTCCCTAGAGCCAATAATTTCATTTTGGAATATTGTCAACAACAATAGGTAAACTATTTGGAGTGACAATACCCTCAATAAGATCAAACTCTAGGTGAGATTTTCATGCTAACCAAACGGCATGTTACATCTAGAAGGCTTACCACTACACAACCTCGAAAACTAAACTTAGTTTTGTTCAAACCGGGTTGTAAGGTTTCACACATAAAGTGTGTGTCTTAATAAAAAGTGCTAGGGTGTAGATAAGTATGATTCATTAACTCTATAACCATAATAAAACAATAAATAATAATAAATAAATAAATAGAATAAATAAAATATCAGAAAATTAATAACATAGATAAATAATAAATCAAATGATCTACAGCTTAATAAATATTATTTAATAATAACTAATTTATATAAAAATAATAAAACAAAATTGAAAAACAAACAAAATAATAATAAAAGGTTAAGAATTATCCACAATTATTTTATTAGGCCTAACTCTCTAAATGTTCCCCGTGGAGTCGCCCCTGTCGCGGCCTTTAAAATTTTTCGAGTGTTTCTCGAATTCAATGGAGTCGCCACCCAATTTATTTTAAATAGGGAAAATATTGGGAAACCCTTAAAATAGTAAAAATAAAAAAAATGTGGTCTTTGAAACCAAATTTTGAGTTCGGGAGTCGATTATGCGTAGGGAAGGTATTAGCACCCTACGACATCCATTAAAAACGGTTACCTATAATTAATTGTGCAAGATTAATTTTAACTTAAGTATATTTATTTTTCTTTACTATTAAATATGAATAACAATTATTACTATATTTAAAATATGATTTTTGAAATAAATATGTACTTAACAAATAAAGGACAAAAAAAGAAATTTTTATTTATGTGCTTGACAAGAATATGATCTTGCTCCTACGTATCTCCCGGTGCGATGGAGAAATCAAAGCTACGTAGTTCTTGTTAAAAAATGTTGATGTGTTGATTTTTTTTTAATGAAAATGAGTTTTGTTATATTAAAAAAAAATTGACAAGAAAAGAAAATAAATTTATTTAACTTAAAATAAAATAAAAAAAATATTTTTAAATATAAGTTTTGGGACTA
>PGWS01029423.1:0-10240 GCA_002896235.1 Cicer reticulatum | reverse complement strand
AAGCCTAGGGAGGACGAAAATGACCAAAATACTCATCCAATGACATAAACTCACGTTTTTTGGCTGTACAAGATTCGTTAAAAACCCTAATTGAATAGATTAAACCTAGGAGGACTGAAAATGACCTAAAGTTCAATACCAACCTATTTAGACTTGCACAGCAAAACGAGTTAGAGACTAGAACAGGACGAAATTAAATGGATGACACAAATGAGTTGATGCCAATTGGTCTAAAAAAACCGTATTGAAAAGACGCAGGAGGAGAATATGACCTAAATGTTCATCCAATGACACAACACACTATTGGATGCACAAGATTGGTTTTAAAAATCCTAATTGGACTAGAATAAGCCTAGGAGGGCGAAAATGACTAAATGTTCATCCAATGACACAAACACACCTATTGGATGCACAAGATTGGTTAAAAACCCTAATTGGACAAGAATAAGCCTAGGGACGACGAAAATGACCTAAATGTTCTCACAAACACGGATGCACAAGATTGTTACAAATCCTAATTGGACTAGATGCACCTAGGAATGACGAAAATGGACCTAAATGTTAATCCAAACACAAATTGAGCTTATTGGAGCACAAGATTGGTTAATAATTGGACAAGAATAAGGTTAGGAGACGAAAATGACCTAAATGTTCATCCAATGACACAAAACACTTATGGATGACACAAGATTGGTTAAAAACCTAATTGGACAGAATAAACCTAGGGAGACGAAAATGACCTAAATGTTCATCCAATGACAAAAACAACACCTATTGGATGCAAAAGATTGGTTAAAAAACCTAATGGAACAAGAAATAAGCCTAGGGAGACGAAAATACCTAAATGTCATCCAATGACACAAATGAACCTATTGATGCACAAGATTGGTTAAAAGACCCTAATTGGACAAGAATAAACTAGGAAAGGACGAAAATGACCTAAATGTTCATCCAATGACACAAACACACCTATTGGATGCACAAGATTGGTTAAAAACCCTAATTGGACAAGAATAAGCCTAGGGAGGACGAAAATGACCTAAATGTTCATCCAATGACACAAACACACCTATTGGATGCACAAGATTTGTTAAAAACCTAAAACAAGAATAAGCCTTAGACGAAAATGACCTAAATGTTCATCAAGAATAGCACTATAGGATGCACAAGATTGACGAATTTGACAAGAATAAACCTAGGAATGACCTTAAATGTTCATCAATGACACAAACACACCTATGGGATGCACAAGATTGGTTAAAAACACCTAATTGGACAGAATAAAAAGGATAGGAAGGACGAAAATGACCTAAATGTTAATCATCCAATGGCACAAACATGAACTTATTGGATGCACAAGATTGGTTAAAAATGCACAGAATTGGACAAGAATAAGACTAGGGAGGACGAAAATGACCTAAATGGTTCATCCAATGTACACAAATGAACTATTGGTGCACAAGATGTTTAAAAAACCCCTAATTGGACAAGAATAAGCCTAGGAGGACGAAAAATGACCTAAATGTTCATCCAATGACACAAACACACCTATTGGATGCACAAGATTGGTTAAAAACCCTAATTGGACAAGAATAAACCTAGGGAGGACGAAAATGACCTAAATGTTAATCCACACAAATGAACTTATTGGATGCACAAGTTTGGTTAAAAACCCGAATTGGACCAAGAATCAATTGAACAAATGCTATTGGATGTACAAGATTGATATAAAAACCTATTTGGACCAAGAATGATTGTTTGTGTGATCTTCTTACTTGTATTATACTGTCCATCATGAATTCGAAAACTCACCGCCCTTCGTTCTTTGTGTTTTACTGGCTGGGCCCCTGCGTTTGGGAAATCGCAGTATTTACAGGTTATTAGTCTTGAAGTTCAGTTTGGGAGGAACCCCGCTCTGATAGAGGATACCGGGAATAAGGGTTTTTATTTGTATTCTAACTTACATATTGAATCTAATTTTGTATGAAAACCTTAGAAGTACTAGTAAGTTTAGAGATTGCACTATTTTAATGAGTATAAAATAAGTTTAAAGTGTTTTTGTATATTTTTTTAATTTTTGAGAACGTGATATCCTAAATTAAAAATAAAGTTTTTATTTTCTTGGAATTATATTTGTATTTATCCGCTGCAAATTTTAAGGAATATGATATAATTATTATTATATAATATATATATATAATATATATATATATATATATATATATATATATATTATTGTGGTATTCAGGGTGTCACAACCTCCATTAGTTTTTGTCATTAAATGTATGCCTTACAATATATGGTGTTACTTTATTGTGTAATTTAGTTGTTTTCAAATATGAAATCTCTATGTTTAGAATGTTTTCTTAGCATTGTCTTTTTATATTATTTAGAAATCTTCTTCGTAATTTGATAGATTTTCTATCTTTTATGAATTTTTTTTACCTTGTTATCATATGACTATTTTGTTTTAATATTCTTAGACTATCTACTTCTTGATCACGTTAAATGTTTTTCTGATCTAGCTATTACTTGACGTATTAGTCTTGCCTAATAATAATCATGAATATTATAAAATATTTCATTTTCTACTTTATACAAATGAGTATTATTATGTTATAAAATATATTATGTTACATGTTATGTTGTATTCGTTATCTATTTTATGTTATTTTTCTGAAACTAATAAATTTTAGTTCGATTGAATTGCAATATTTTTAAAGAATATCATTTAATTGACGTGATTATTAGTGTTAAAAATAAATTTTCCTCTTCATTTTGTGTTCAGATATTTGATATTCCAAAGGTATTTAATAAACTAATTGGAATTTATATTGCATATTAATATTTTATTTATTTAATAAATATTGTTACACATCGTACGATGAAGATGTTAAGATAGTAGTTGTTGTAATTATTTTAAAATTAATATTATTATATATTTTCATTATTGTTATTAATTTGTTCAGTTTAAATTTTTATTTCATGTTCAACGTTACTAAGAAAAATGACTAGAATGATTTTCCCTGTCAACAATCATGAATATTTTTATTACTATAAAATGATTTTGTCTAGTTACCTAATTAATATTTTTATAGTATTATTATATCATCTAAATGCCGCAAATCTTATTGTAATTATGTTTTTATTATTTAATTTTATCATGTTATTTATTTAAAATGATTGGTTGGATTAAAAAAGAGTTAATAGGGTTTAAATGAATGGAAGATGTGAGCGATGCCTTCGTGCTATACAAATGTACTAAAAGTCTTTTAATAATCCTGATTTAAAGAAAAATTAATATGATTATTACTAAATGAGTATGAGAGGTTAATCACGGTGACTTAATTTCGAAACAGGTGATAAACAACAATTCGTTTTTACTATCCGCGAGAATGTAATTTACCTATTAAAAAGTCTATCAAGATTTATTTATTTTGCATTGTCTTTATGAGATAATACAATATGTGTGTGCAATTAATAATGATAATTGTATCGAATTTATGGTAATTTAATAAATTCAATTGGTGAGTTTTGTGAATATGTTGATTTAATTTGAATTTCAATCATTTTTAATTTCATTAACAATTATAAGTGTTTTATTGTTATTGTTATTATTATTATTATTTAATATCATATTCTTTTATGCGTTTGACTAGTATTTTATATAATTATAACATTAGTTTTAGTAATTATTGGTTTTATTGAAAATAAATAAAGGGACCCAATGTGTTTAAGCTGTCTAACCCTATGTTAATAAAATAAAACAACCAAATATAAATAAAACGAATTGACGGGCAGCTCTAAAACAAAGAGGAAACACAACAACAACTATCATTTGGAAGCACCGGTGATTGATAATGTTTCAGAACGTGTTCTCCATTTTTCGCAAAATTTCAGTATGTTTTTTTACTCATTTAATTTACGATATTTGTGTGGATAGTTGATATTTGTCATTATTGTGATGTTGGATGTTGAATGAATTATGTGTATATGTCTGGTTAGACGAATTTAAGTGAATGTGATAATAAATATGGATGCATGGTATGAAATATGTATGCTTACATGATGAATTAAATGATGATTTTTTAATTGATGTAGTTATGTTATAAACTTGTGATGAGTTTATATCATGATCATGATTATTATGATTATGATATTGCCAAATTGTGTGAAAATATTGGAAGTACCTACAATACTTGATTGAGATAGTGATGATTCCTAAAGACGATGCTCTTAATGGAGTAGTCTAAGCTAACATGGGGAGAAAATAAAATTGAGAATTGTGAAATGAAGATTACTTTGTCATCAATATAGTAGGGTCTGACAAGCCTAGTGATTCCGGGGAAGTACAACTGAATCAGCCTGATTGTGGCGGTCTGCAGTTGAGCCTTAAGGCATGATTGTTAGACCTTGTAGGTATTCGGGTGGGGAATTCCTAGGTGACTTGGAGGTCACACTCCAACTGTCGGAGCTACCATGCAACACACGTCACCTCAACTGTCATGTATATGTGTCTCCTAGGTTGAGTTGAATGGGATCTATGAGGACAGGCCAATTTGAATTGACTGTCCACCGGGATGGTGGCATAGTATCAAGGCTCCTAAACCAAGTACTTTAGAGTTTAGAATGGTATCACATTGCGAAGTAGAGTTAAACTCATGCATATCATTACATTTTCTTGTGATTGTTTTGTTCATGATTAATATGTATTATGCGTGATAATAATGTATGTGATGAATTGATGTTGCAGTGAAGTGTATTGATTCTCCTTGATTTTGACTAATATAATGTGATGTTTTTCCTTGAAGAATGTTTGTGTAATGATACACTTTATTGATGATTAATTGTGTGTTCCTCTTATTTAATATCATACTATCAACATGATTTTCAAAAACTCACCTCCTTCGTTGTTTGTGTTTGACTGGCTTGCCCTGCGTTTCGCAAAATCGCAGTTATTCAGGTTAATGAGTCTCGAAGTTCAAGTTTGGGAGAAACGCGCTCTAATAGGTGATACCGAGAATTAAGAGTTGTAATGTGTATTATATTATGTTACAAATGACTTTTTATATGAAAACTTAGTACGAGTAAGTCTTGGAATTAAATCAAGAAATTCTAGTTCATTCAGTTCATTGATATTGCATTGTTTTAATTGAGGAACAAGTTCAATTGTTACATGTCTATTTAGAGAAGAACGTGATATCCTAAAGTAGATATTAAAGTTTTTATTCTCTTTAACAAATTTCTTTATCCGCTGCAAGTTTTCTTCAAATAATTTAGTAAAATTTATGATATATATATGTTATTTTAGGGTTTAGGGTGTCACATAGGTGAGTTTCGAAATGATGATGATAATATGATACAAGTAAAAAGAACACGCAACCCAATCATAATAGAACCGTCTCATTACACAAACATGCCTCAAGGAAAATATCACATTAAAAAGACAAAATCACTGAAGGAAAGTATCAATAAATTTCACTATAACATAAATCGTCTAAGATAAATTATCAGACACACGGATACATATTAATCACAACAAAACAATCACTTATATATGCAATGTTACTGCATGAGCTTAAAACATCTACTTCACGCATGTGGTACCATTTCTAACACTGAAGTACTTGATTAAGAGGCTTTGATCTTATGCCATCATCCAGTGTGAACTAACAATTCAAATTGGCCTCTGTCCTCATAGATCCCCTGAACTCAACCCGAGACACCTATACGCGACAGTCGAGGTAAATGTGTGTTGCATGATAGCTCCCAACATTGGGAGTGCTATCTCCAAGTCACTTAGGAATTCTCCACCTGAATACCTCAAGGTCTAACAATCTTGCCTTGTAAGATTCAACAGCAGACCGCCACGATCGGTCTTAATGGAATAAAATAATATTCATTTCACATTAATTCTCAATATTTATTTTCTCCCCTCGTTGACCTATGATATACTCCATTAAGACCGTCACCTCAAACACAAATTGGAATCACCATTATTTCATCAACGATGGAGTTACTTCAATATTCTCATCACAAATTCGCAACATAACTATCATTAATCATATCTCATCAGATTTACTCATCAAAATTTTATGGCATCACTATCATCAATCATAAATCATCACATTAACTTCTCACAAATTTTTAACATCATTATTATTAATTATACATAATCATAATCACATAAAACTTATCAAAATGCATCCACCATTTTACTATCACATCACATAAACACGGTCTAATCAAACATATACATAAAATTCATTCGACATCCAATATCATAATAGTAACAAATATCACACATTTAATAAAATAAATCAAACATCACAATAAAATCAAATGTCACACATTTAATGAAGATAAATCAATCAACACTTTATAAATATTTATATTCCACATTTTAATCTCACAATTCCTATATTTTTATATTAATCAATTTATCACTCAAAGGGTTGCTGCCGTAAGTGGCGGAGCCCAAATGAATCGTTGAAAATATAATTTTTCCCGTTCATCTCACATTATATTATACTCATAATTCAAACACTCTCTCACCCCTTACCTTATATTCGACGCTTTCACGCACAAGTACGATTTTCTGACCAAACAATATTTGTTCTTTTGACTTTTGTCCTTCAATTGATCTAACTCAATATTTTATGGGTAAATGTCAAAATAATTATGAGAGAAATACTCTAAAAACTAAATTTCAAAATTCGGTCAATGAAAATTACCGTAAATCAGAAAACCAATCATTGGATAATATATCTAGTTTTCACATAATTGTTTTGGCGTTGGTTTCACTCAAATCGTACTTACGGAGAAGAAGAACGGTGCAAAATAACAAAACCCGTAAACGAAGAAAAAGAATATTTTACAGAGAAATTGGGATTGCTAAAACTATGGAAAATTGTGTTTAATTGAATAGCTAAATGAGTAAAACAACATACTAAAATTTGGTATAAATATTTATAAAACAAAATATTGATTGATGATATTCAACAAAGTAAATTCAAAAAGAGTCAACGTTTTTTTTTTTATAAAGATAGTATAAATAATAAATAATAAATTTAAGGCAAACTAAAGTTTAAATTTTTTTAAATATAAAACATATATTTTAAACATTATAAAAGTAAAATTTTCACATACATAGAATTTAATTTAAATAATAATTTAGATATTAAAACGATTTTCATAATCGCATTGATAAACCAATTTCATGTATGATAGTGAGTTTGATTTTTTATTAGTGAGAACTTGTCATGTGTATGATAGTTCAATCTCATAAGTGAAAATTTGTTTGTGGATGACAATTATTTAAAAAATTTATGAGCAAGAACTTGTCTGATGTATGTATGTACGATAGTGCAATCTCAATGAGAACAAGTTGTCCCGTGATAGATTTATTATATTCTAATTTTCATCTGTTTGAACTTGTCTTATATATGTTTTTTAATCTCATGGGAGAAAATTTGTCTGGCTTATTTAATTGATTTTATTTTTACATTGACAATATTAAAAAAAAAAACTTAATTTTTACAAATTCTTTATTGAAAAATATTTGTCCCGTGCATGACGTTTATCATAAAACTGACAATATTATATTATAATTATTTTCAAAAAATATTTAGAAGATATAATTATATAATCATTTTAACTAATGGATTAAAATGCAAACCATTGTTTTAGTGTATGAATTGTATGTTCCAAAATCGTCTTTAATGAATAATATTTTTTTTAAAAAATTGTGAAAAAACTATAGTTATTTTTCGTTATAATCATTCTCATTTTTGTGTTGATGTTATAGTTATTTGATTTATAATAATATAATCATTTTATTTAAAGATATTAAATATATAACATTTTAACTAGTTAATTTATCGAACAAACTGATAACTCTGCATCATGATGCATATTTTTCGTTGTTTTTACTATTATTTATCTTTATCATTACTATAAACGAATTTTGTCTAATTACTAAATAGAATATTTTTCCAGTATTTATTATTATTATCTAAATGTCGCAAATCTTAATTGTAATTATGTTTTTATTTATTTAATTTTATCATGTTATTTATTTTAAAGGATTGGTTGGATTAAAAAGAGTTAACAAAGTTGAAATGAATGGAAGATGTGACGATGCCTTCGTGCTATACAAATGTACTAAAAAAGTCTTTTAATAATCTAAATTTAAAGAAAATTAATATGATTATTACTAAATGAGTATAGTTTAATATCGGTGGCTTAATTCGAAGAGGCGATAACCAATAATTCCATTTTTATTATCTCGAGAATGTATTTTACCTTATTAAAAGTCCTATCAAATTTATTTTATTTTTGCATTGTCTTTTTTGGAGATAAGTTAAAATTATGGTGTGGCTATTAGTAATGCGTAAATGTATTGAATTTATGGATTTAATAAAAATAAAAGGTTTGATTTTATGAATGTGTTGACTCCCCTTATTGAATTTCAATCATTTTAATTTCATTAACCAATTATAGTGTTTAATTATTATTATTATTAATATGTATTATTATTATTATAATATTTATATTATGTATAATTATTAATTATTATTATTATATATATTACTTATTATTATTATTATTATTATATTATATTATTATTATATTATTATTATTATTATATTATACATCATTACAATGAATTTTGCATATCAATATTGCATTGTCCGAATCTTCTTATGTGTAATAAAAAATACAATTAAATCACAATTTCTTTATAGAAACTAATTTTTTTATGAAAGGATCTATGATATCCCTCTTGTTCTTATATCTATAAATTTTAAATTGTAGTTATAAGTATATAATTTTAAACTTTGCTCTATTTAAATACATGAACATTCTCAATTATTTCCTCTTATGTTTTTCTTTATATGCTCATTGGTTTGCTTTAACTAGTTCATGTATTTAACAAGCAACTTTTTATTACATATTTTATATTTTAGTTGAATTGTTGTTAATCAAGAAAATGACTAAATGTTCATCCAATGACACAACACACACCTGTTGGATGCACAAGATTGGTTAAAAAACTTTAATTGGACAAGAATAAGCCAAGGTAGGAGAAAATGACCCAAATGTTCATCCAATGACACAAAACACACTATTGGATGCACAAGATTGGTTAAAAACCCTAATTGGACTAGAATAATCCTAGGGATGACGAAAATAACCTAAATCTTCATCTAATGACACAAACACACCTATGGCATGCACAAGATTGGGTAAAAATCCTAATTAACAAGAATAAGCCAAGGGAGGCAAAAATGACCTAAATGTTTATCCATGCACAAACACACCTATTGGATGGACAAGATTGGTTAAAAACCCTAATTGGACAAGAATAAGTCTATGAGGACGAAAATGATCTAAATGTTGCATCCAATGATGCAAAGACACCTATGGATGAACAAGATTGGTTAAAAAACCCTATTGAACAAGAATAAGCTTAGGGAGGATGAAAGTACCCATATGTTTAATCCCATGACACCAATGAACTTATTGGATGATTATGATCCTTATTAGTCATGGTTCACTTTAAGGATCGTCAGGTTAGAACCTTACTGATTGAGGCAAAAATCGCCATATAGTTGGAGACATGCGATAAACAGCGGCAACGAAACTCCGAATCGGGGGATTCCAACAGGCGAAGATGAAGTTTCTGAAACACGAATTAGGATGTTCAAATCACCAGAAACAAGTATATAGAACTCAAGTTATGACACAAGTACTGACACGAAAATTGAATAGAATTGAGTATTAGGGTTTGATTGTAAAGGAAACTCAAAATAGTATTCACAAAGAAAACCAAGAACACAATGCACCACAATCTAAGGGATTTATAAGCCAACAAGAACGCCACAAGGATTAACAACTTGAATAAGTTCAAAGATAATTCTCTCAAGAAACTCTAGAGAGCAAAGCCTCACAAAATAAAATTCAAAACTACCTAAAAAAAAATAAGGGTTTGCCTTTATAATGGCAACTCCTAAAAAATTCTCTAAAATTGGCCCAACTGAAATTTTACAGTCACCTAAATTTCTTATAATCAATCTATACTTTTAATTAAAACGTAATATTAAAAATTTGATAACACATAGTAGATGCCGCCTTCATCCTTAACTTCTGTCCAATTTGGGTTAAGGCAATTGACTTATCTTGGGCTTCAATTCTTCATGAATTGTACTTGCTTCAAATAAAGTGGTTATCATGTTAT
>PGWS01029421.1:0-10043 GCA_002896235.1 Cicer reticulatum | reverse complement strand
TATATATATTATTGTGGTATTCAGGGTGTCACAACCTCCATTAGTTTTTGTCATTAAATGTATGCCTTAAATATATGGTTTAATGGTGTTATTTTATTGTGTATTTAGTTGTTTTCAAATATGAAATCTCTATGTTCAGAATGTTTTCTTAGCATTGTCTTTTTATATTATTTAGAAATCTTCTTCGTAATTTCATAGATTTTACTATCTTTTATGAATTTTTTTTACTTGTTTATCATATGACTATTTTGTTTTAATATTCTTAGACTATCTACTTCTTGATCACGTTAAATGTTTTCTGATCTAGCTATTACTTGACGTAATTAGTCTTGCTAATAATAATCATGAATATTATAAAATAATTTCATTTTCAACTTTATACAAATGAGTATTATTATGTTATAAAATATATTGCTACATGTTATTGTTGTTATCGTTATCTATTTTATGTTATTTTTCTGAAACTATAAATTTTAGTTCGATTGAATTGCAAATATTTTTAAAAGAATATCATTTAATTTGATGTGATTATTAGTGTTAGAAATAAATTTTCCTCTTCATTTTTGTGTTCAGATATTTTTGGATATTCCAAAGGTATTTAATAAACTAATTTGAATTTATATACATATTTAATATTTTCTTTGTTTTATAAATATTGGTTACACATCGTACGATGAAGAGTTAAGATAGTAGGTTGTTGTAATTATTTTACAATTAATATTATTATTATTTTCATTATTGTTATTATTTGTTCACATTTAAATTTTTATTTCATGTTCAACGTTACATAAAGAAAATGACTAAGAATGATTTTCCCTTGTCAACAATCATTGAATATTTTTATTACTATAAAATGAATTTTGTCTAGTTACCTAAATTAAAATATTTTTATAGTATTTATTATTATCATCTAAATGCCGCAAATCTTAATTGTAAATTATGTTTTTATTTATTTAATTTTATGATGTTATTTATTTTAAAGGATTGGTTGGATTAAAAAGAGTTAACAGGGTTTAAATGAATGGAAGATGTGACGATACCTTCGTGCTATACAAATGTACTAAAAGTCTTTTAATAATCCTGATTTAAAGAAAAAATTAATTGATATTACTAGAATGAGTATGAGAGGTAATCACGGTGTGACTTACTTTCTGAACAGGTGATAACAACATTCGTTTTACTACCGCGAGAATGTATTACCTATTAAAAAGTCTTATTCAAGATTTATTTTATTTTGCATTGTTCTTTATGAGATAATGAATGGGTGTGTGCAATTAATAATGATAATTGATCGAAATTTTATGAATGTAATAAAATCAATTGGTGAGTTTTATGAATAGTGATTTAATTTGAATTTCAATCAATTTTTAAATTTCAATTAACAATTAATAAGTGTTTTAATTGTTATTGTTATTATTATTATTATTATATCAATATTCTTTATGCGTTTGTACTAGTATTAATTAATTATAAACCAAATTAAAAGTTTTTTTAGTAATATTGTTTTATTGAAAAATAAATAAAGGGCATGTGTTAAGCATGTTACCCTAAGTTGTTAATAAAAAAAACTAACCAAATAAAAAAAAAACGAATTGGACGGGCAGCTCTAAAACCAAAGAGGAAACACAACAACAACCTATCATTTGGCACCGGTGATTGATAACTGTTTCAGAAACGTTTCTCCATTTTTCCCAAAATTTCAGTATGTTTTTTTACTCATTTAATTTACGATATTTGTGTGGTAGTTGATATTTGTCATTATTGTGATGTTGGATGTTGAATGAAATTATGTGTATATGTCTGGTTAGACGAATTTAAGTGATGTGATAATAAAATATGGATGCATGGTATGATATATGCTTACATGATGATAATGATGATTTTTTATTGATGATAGTGATGTTATAAAATTGTGATGAGTTTATATGATGATCATGATTATTTATGATTAATGATATTGCCAAATTGTGATGAAAATATTGAAGTACCCCATACTTGATGAGATAGTGATGATTCCTAAAGACGATGCTCTTAATGGAGTAGTCTAAGCTAACATGGGGAGAAAATAAAAATTGAGAATTTGTGAAATGAAGATTACTTTGTCATCATATAGGTAGGGTCTGACAAGCCTAGTGATTCCGGGGAAGTACAACTGAATCAGCCTGATTGTGGCGGTCTGCAGTTGAGCCTTAAGGCATGATTGTTAGACCTTGTAGGTATTCGGGTGGGGAATTCCTAGGTGACTTGGAGGTCACACTCCAATTGTCGGGAGCTACCATGCAACACACGTACACCTCAACTGTCATGTATATGTGTCTCCGGTTGAGTTGATGGGATCTATGAGGACAGGGCCAATTTGAATTGACTGTCCACCGGGATGGTGGCATAGTATCAAGGCTCCTAACCAAGTACTTTAGAGTTAGAATGGTATCACATTGCGAAGTAGAGTTAAACTCATGCATATCATTACATTTTCTTGTGATTGTTTTGTCATGATTAATATGTATTATGCGTGATAATAATGTATGTGATGATTTGATGTTGCAGTGAAGTGTATTGATTCTCCTTGATTTTGACTATATAATGTGATGTTTTTCCTTGAAGAATGTTTGTGTAATGATACACTTTATTGATGATTAATTGTGTGTTCCTCTTATTTATATCATACTATCAACATGATTTCAAAACTCACCTCCTTCGTTGTTTGTGTTTGACTGGCTTGGCCCTGCGTTTGCAAAATCGCAGTTATTCCAGGTTAATGAGTCTCGAAGTTCAAGTTTGGGAGAAACCGCGCTCTAATAGGTGATACCGAGAATTAAGAGTTGTAATGTGTATTATACTTATGTTACAAATGACTTTTTATATGAAAACTTAGTACGAGTAAGTCTTGGGAATTAAATCAAGAAATTCTAGTTCATTCAAGTTCATTGATATTGCATTGTTTTAATTGAGGAACAAAGTTCAATTGTTACATGTCTATTTAGAGAAACGTGATATCCTAAATTAGATATTAAAGTTTTTATTCTCTTTAACAAATTTCTTTATCCGCTGCAAGTTTTCTTCAAATAATTTAGTAAAAATTATTATATATGTTATTTTAAGGTTTAGGGTGTCACAAAGGTGAGTTTCGAAATCATGATGATAATATGATACAAGTAAAAAGAACACGCAAACAATCATAATAGAACCGTCTCATTACACAAACATGCCTCAAGAAAATATCACATTAAAAAGACAAAATCACTGAAGGAAAGTCAATAAATTTCACTATAACATAAAATCGTCTAAGATAAATTATCAGGACACACGATACATATTAATCACAACAAAACAATCACTATATAATGCAATGTTATGCATGAGCTTAAACTCTACTTCACAATGTGGTACCATTCTAACACTGAAGTACTTGATTAAGAGGCTTGATCTTATGCCATCATCCCAGTGAACTAACAATTCAAATTGGCCTTGTCCTCATAGATCCCCTGAACTCAACCCGAGACACCTATACGCGACAGTCGAGGTAAATGTGAGTTGCATGATAGCTCCCAACATTGGGAGTGCTATCTCCAAGTCACTTAGGAATTCTCCACCTGAATACCTCCAAGGTCTAACAATCTTGCCTTAAGATTCAACAGCAGACCGCCACGATCGGTCTTAATGGAATAAAATAATATTCATTTCACAAATTCTCAATATTTATTTTCTCCCCTCGTTGACCTATGATACTCCATTAAGACCGTCACCTCAAACACAAATTGGAATCACCATTATTTCATCAACGATGGAGTTACTTCAATATTCTCATCACAAATTCGCAACATAACTATCATTAATCATATCTCATCAGATTTACTCATCAAAATTTTATGGCATCACTATCATCAATCATAAATCATCACATTAACTTCTCACAAATTTATAACATCATTATTATTAATTATACATCATCATAATCACATAAACTTATCAAAATGCATCCACCTTTTACTATCACATCACATAAACACGTCTAATCAAACATATACATAAAATTCATTCGACATCCAATATTATAATAGTAACAAATATCACACATTTAATAAAAATAAATCAAACATCCCAATAATATCAAATGTCACACATATAATGAAGATAAATCAATCAACACCTTATAAATATTTATATTCCACATTTTAATCTCACAATTCCTATATTTTTATATTAATCAATTTATCACTCAAAGGGTTGCTGCCGTAAGTGGCGAGCCCCAAATGAATCGTTGAAAAATATGGTTTTTCCCGTTCATCTCACATTATATTATACTCATAAATTCAAACACTCTCTCACCCCTTACCTTATTTCGACGCTTTCACGCACAAGTACGATTTTCTGACCAAACAATATTTGTTCTTTGACTTTTGTCCTTCAATTGATCTAACTCAATATTTTATGGGTAAATGTCAAAAATAAATTATGAGAAAATACTCTAAAAACTAAATTTCAAAATTCGGTCAATGAAAATTACCGTAAATCAGAAAACCAATCATTGGATAATATATCTAGTTTTCACATAATTGTTTTGGCGTTGGTTTCACTCAAATCGTACTTACGGAGAAGAAGAACGGTGCAAAATAACAAAACCCGTAAACGAAGAAAAAGAATATTTTACAGAGAAATTGGGATTGCTAAAACTATGGAAAATTGTGTTTAATTGAATAGCTAAATGAGTAAAACAACATACTAAAATTTGGTATAAATATTTATAAAACAAAATATTGATTGATGATATTCAACAAAGTAAATTCAAAAAGAGTCAACGTTTTTTTAGTAAAGATAGTAATATAATAATAAAGATAATAAAATTTAAGGCAACTAAGTGTTAAATTTTTTTTTAAATAAACATTATTTAAAATTATAAAAAGTAAAAATTCACCATACATAGAATTTAATTTAAATAATAATTTAGTTATTAAAATGATTTTCATAATCGCATTGATAAACCAATTTCATGTATGATAGTGAGTTTGATTTTTTATTAGTGAGAACTTGTCATGTGTATGATAGTTCAATCTCATAAGTGAAAATTTGTCTTGTGGATGACAATTATTTAAAAAATTTATGAGCAAGAACTTGTCTGATGTATGTATGTACGATAGTGCAATCTCAATGAGAACAAGTTGTCCGGTGATAGATTATTATATTCTAATTTTAATCTGTTTGAACCTGTCTTATATATGTTTTTTAATCTCATGGGAGAAAATTTGTTTGGCTTATTATAATTGATTTTATTTTTACATTGACAATATTAAAAAAAAAACTTAATTTTTACAAATTCTTTATTGAAAAATATTTGTCCCGTGCATGACGTTTATCATAAACTGACAATATTATATTATAATTATTTTCAAAAATATTTAGAAGATATAATTATATAATCATTTTAACTAATGGATTAAATGCAAACCATTGTTTAGTGTATGAATTGTATGTTCCAAAATCGTCTTTAATGAATAATATTTTTTTTAAAAAATTGTGAAAAAAACTATAGTTATTTCCGTTCTAATCATTCTCATTTTGTTTGAGTTATAGTTATTTGATTTATAATACTATTATATATCATTTTATTTAAAAGATATTAAAATTATACAACATTTGTAGTACTAGTTAATTATCGACATGCTGATAACTTGATCACGCATACCTCGTTGTTTTTATATTATTTATCTTTTATCATTACTATAGTCGTTGTCTTTACCTTGACTATTATTTTCCAGTACTCTATTATTATCTAAATGTCGCAATCTTTAATTTGCTATAATTATGTTTTTTAGAATATTTAATTTTAGAATTTGCATCATGTTATTTATTTTTAAAGGATTTGCAGTTGGATTAAAAAGAGTTAACAAAGTTGAAATGAATGGAAGAGGATGTGACGATGCCTTCGTGCATGTACAAATGTAGCTAAGATAGTCTTTATTAATATATCTAATTTAAAGAAAAATTAATATGATTATTACTAAATGATATGAGATGTTTAATTACGGTGGCTTAATTCGAAGAAAGGCGATAACAATAATTCATTTTTATTATCCTCGAGAATGTATTTTACCTATTAAAAAGTCTATCAAAATTTATTTTATTTTGCATTGTCTTTTTGAGATAAGTTAAAATATGTGTGTGCTATTAGTAATGGTAAATGTATTGAATTTATGGAATTTAATAAAATTAAATAGGTGATTTTATGAATGTGTTGACTTTATTTGAATTTCAATCATTTTTAATTTCATTAACCAATTATAAGTGTTTTAATTATTATTATTAATTAATATTATTATTATTATATATTATTATTATTATTATAATTATTATTATTATAGTATTATTATTATTATGTAATTAAATTATATTATTATTTATTATTATATTATTATTATTATTATTATTATTATACATCATTATCAATGAATTTTGCATATCAATATTGCATTGTCAATTTCTATTGTGTAATAAATAAATACAATTAAATCAATTTCTTTATAGAAATAATTTTTTATGAAAGGATCTATGATATCCCTCTTGTTCTATTTATAAATTTTTAAATTATTGTTATAAGCATATAATTTTAAATTTGCTCTATTTTAATACATGAACATTCTCAATTATTTCCTCTTATGTTTTTCTTTATATGCTCATTGGTTTGCTTTAACTAGTTCATGTATTTAACAAGTAACTTTTATTCATATTTTTATATTTTAGTTGAATTGTTGTTAATCAAGAAAATGACCTAAATGTTCATCCAATGACACAAACACACCTGTTGGATGCACAAGATTGGTTAAAAAACTTTAATTGGACAAGAATAAGCCAAGGTAGGACGAAAATGACCCAAATGTTCATCCAATGACACAAAAACACCTATTGGATGCACAAGATTGGTTAAAAACCCTAATTGGACTAGAATAATCCTAGGGATGACGAAAATAACCTAAATCTTCATCTAATGACACAAACACACCTTTTGGATGCACAAGATTGGGTAAAAATCCTAATTGAACAAGAATAAGCCAAGGGAGGCAAAAATGACCTAAATGTTTATCCAATGGCACAAACACACCTATTGGATGGACAAGATTGGTTAAAAACCCTAATTGGACAAGAATAAGTCTATGAAGGACGAAAATGATCTAAATGTTCATCCAATGATGCAAAGACACCTATTGGATGAACAAGATTGGTTAAAAACCCTAATTGAACAAGAATAAGCTTAGGGAGGATGAAAGTGACCCATATGTTAATCCCATGACACAAATGAACTTATTGGATGATATGATCCTATTAGTCATGGTTCACTTTAAGGATCGTTCTAGGTTAGAAACCTACTGATTTGAGTCAAAAATCGCATATAGTTGGAGAATGCGATAAACAGCGCAACGAAACTCCGAATCAGGGGATTCCAAAACGAGGCGAAAGATGAAGTTCTGGAACACGAATTAGGATGTTCAATCACCAGAAACAAGTATATAGAACTCGAGTTATGAACACAAGTTACTGAACACGAAAATTGATAGAAATTGAGTAATTAGGGTTTGATGTAAAGGAACGTCAAAATTAGTATTCAACAAGAAACCAAGAACACAATGGCACCACAATCTAGGATTTATAAGCCAAACAAGAACGCCACAAGGATTAACAACCTTGATAAGTTCAAGATGAATTCTCTCAGAACTCTAGAGAGCAAAGCCTCACAAAAATAAAAGTTCAAAATCTACCGTTAAAAAAAATAGGGTTTGCCTTTTATAATGGCAACTCCTAAAAAGTTCTCTAAATTTGGCCCAACTGAAATTTTTACAGTTACACCTAATTTCTTATTAATTCATCTATTACTTTAATTAAGCACTAATATTAAAATTTGATAACACATAGATGCGCTTCATTCCTTAACTTTCTTCATTTTGGGTTAAGCAATTGACTATCTTGGGCTTCAATGTCTTCATGAATTGTACTTGCTTCAAGATAAAGTGGTTATCATGTTATTATAGAACTCTTTCGCCTTCTTTGACTTTGCTCTTGTCATTGGGGTTCCAAGACCTTGAATATTCTCTAGGCTTTCTTCCTTGGTTATGCATTCTATATCCTCATCATTCCCTCCTTCTTGAACTGAATTTGCCCTCAAATGGCAATCTTCTTCAGCTGCATCATAAAGAGACAAATTAGCCACATTAAAAGTAGGACTAACACCATACTCACCTGGAAGATCTTTTTTGTAGGCATTATCGTTAATTTTGGACAGCACTTGAAAAGGTCCATCTCCCCTTGGTTGAAGCTTAGATTTCCTTTGAGAAGGAAACCTTTCCTTCCTTAAATGAACCCAAACCCAATCACCAGGTTCACACACAACCTTTTTCCTTCCTTTATTAGCTTGTTGAGCATAGCTATCCACTTTCTTTTCAATTTGTGCCTTTACCTTCTCATGTAATTTTCGAACATATTCAGCCTTAGCATTCCCATCCTTATGAATTAGAATAGAACTATTTGGCAAATACATTAATTCAAGAGGGGTGAGAGGGTTAAACCATAAACAATTTCAAAGGGAGATAACGAGTAGTGCTATGAACAACCCTATTATAGGCAAATCACATGGGGCAAACATTCTTCCCATGTCTAATATTCTTTTGGATTATAGCCTTAGAAGAGAAGAAAGAGTTGATTTACTACTTAGTTTGGCCATCAGTTTTGTGGGTGGCAAAGTCGTGGAAAAAAGAAGTTAGTTCCAAAGCTTAACCAAAGGTGTCTTTCCAAAGTGACTAATGAATTTAGTGTCTCGGTCACTCACAATATTTATCGGGCTGCACCATGAGTCTAGATTACTTTCTTTAAAGAACAAATCTGCCACGTGACAAGCATCACATCCACTTTTCTGCAAGGTATAAAGTGAGCCATCTGGAAGAATCTGTCCAAAATCCATAGAAATATCAATCGCAAGGGGAGTTAGGTATTGTAAAGGAGTATACAAACCATTAGGCATAACTTTAGACTTAGATTTCTTAGCAAACAATGCATCTTTCACACAATTTGTGTACATCACGTTTCATGTGTGGCCAATAAAAATGTTCATGCAACATGTCTAAAGTCTTTTGTACTCCAAAATGTCCCATTAATCCCCCCTTGATAGTGCATCAACAACAACATTTGACTTACCTTTTTGTTCTTGATCACGTACTGAATTTGCTCAAGAAATTCAACCCACTTGGCATGTCTCTTGTTGAGCTTACCTTGGCTCTTTAAATACTTCAATGATTCGTGATCACTATGTATTACACATTCCTTTGGTAAAAGATAGTGTTGCCATGTTTGTAGTGATCTCACTAATGCATACAATTCTTTATCATATGTAGGGTAATTAAGGGAGTCACCATTAAGTTTCTCACTAAAATAAGCAATGGGATGCCCCTCTTGCCTCAAAACAGCCCATATCCCCACATTTGATGCATCACATTCAATTTCAAAAGATTTAAAGAAATTAGGCAATGAAAGAATATGTGCATGAGTCAATTTTTCTTTGAGGGTAGCAAATGCTTGTTCTTGTTTTTCACCCCATTTAAATCCCACATTCTTTTTAATCACTTCATTTAAAGGTGCAACTAATGTAATTAAATCTTTAACAAACCTTCTATAGAAACTAGCTAAGCCATGAAAGCTTCTTACGTCGTTAACATTCTTAGCAGTTGGCCACTCCTGAATAGCTTTCACCTTTTCTTGATCAACCTGCACTCCATGTGAGCTAATAACAAAACCAAGAAAAACTACATGATTTGAGTAATTTTGCGTTCTTTATGTATAAAAGAGAACTTATTTTTATAACCATCATGGTTGCTTTTCTTATCATACTGCCATGGTCTTCCAAGAAGTAAATGACAAGCCTCCATCAGAACTACATCACATATAACTGTATCCTCATACTTCCCAATAGAAAAATTCACTTCCACCTGCTCACTCACAATTTGCTCGCCTTCCTCACTAAGCCATTGAAGTTTGTATGGTTCTTGATGGGGTTTAGTCAC
>PGWS01029417.1:0-10078 GCA_002896235.1 Cicer reticulatum | reverse complement strand
TTTCCAATATGTTAGTAATAGTCAAATCAATTCCAAGAACATTGTGCATGAACAGCAACATAAACACACATATCAAAATGATTTTTTGGATAAATAAAGACATTGCACCTTCAATTAATCTTTTTTTCGAAAATGAATATTGTTTAATCTATGAAAATAATATTTTATTATAAAATAATTAATAACCGTTTGTTATAAATAGTAAGTAAAAGTCATGCTATTTGAATATTCTTATCAAGTCAATGAAACTATGCTATAATTAACGTTTATGATTTTTTAATAGATAAAGTTTTCACTAAATATTTAGTCAAACAAATTATTAACTAAATACATTATTCAATTAATGGTATAAATATTTATAAAACAAAATATTGATTGATGATATTCAACAAAGTAAATTCAAAAAGAGTCAACGTTTTTTTTAGTAAAGACTAGTAATAGAAAATATAAATAAAGAATTTAAGGCAAACTAAAGTATAATTTTTTTTAAATATAAAACATATATATTTTAAACATTATATAAAGTAAAATTATTGCAATACATGATGAATTTAATTTCAATTAATAATTTAGATAATTAACGATGGTTCATAATCGCATTGATAACCATTTTCATGTATGAGATCGTGAGTTTTGATTTTTTATTAGTGAGAATTTGTCATGTGTATGGTGAGTAGTCATATCTCAGATAAGTGAAAGAATATTATACTTGTGGATGACACATATATTTAAAAAATAATTATGAGCAAGAACTGCTCATGTATGTATGCATGATAGTGCATCTCAATGAGAAGAAGTACTGTCCCATGATAGATTATATATATCTAATTTAATTTTGTTTGAACTGTCTTATCATATGTTTTAACCTCTGAGGAGAAAATTTGTCTAGCTTATTATAATTATTTTATATTTTTACGCATGCACATACATATAAAAAAAAACAACTTAATTTTTACAAATTACTATTATTGATAAA
Source organism: Cicer reticulatum (assembly GCA_002896235.1). Lineage (NCBI taxonomy): Eukaryota > Viridiplantae > Streptophyta > Magnoliopsida > Fabales > Fabaceae > Cicer > Cicer reticulatum. The sequence goes on along the minus strand of PGWS01029417.1, from coordinate 9,102 downwards.
ATATTGTCCCGGCATGACGTTTATCTAAAATCTACAATATTATATCTATAAATTATTTTCAAAAATATTTAGAAGATATAATATATATAAATCATTTTAACATAATGGATTAAAATGCCTAACCATTGTTTTAGTGGTATGAATTGTATGTTCTCAAATCGTCTTTAGTGAATAATTTTTTAAAAAAAAAATTGTGAAAAAAACTAAGTAGTTATTTTCGTTATAAATCATTCTCATTTTGTGTGATCGCTATCAGCTTTTTTTATTTATAATAATTATAATCATTTTTATTTTAAAACAGATATTAAATTATACACATTTTAACTAGTTAATTATCGACAAAGCTGATAACATTGCATCATATGCATATTCTTCGTGATGTTTTACTATTATTTAGTCTTTTATCACTTACTAATTAGTTAATTTGTATAGTGTGAGCTCATTATTCTGTAACTTCTTCACTTTGATATTAAAGATTAACTTAAATCCTATTATGTGCCATTAATCTATTAGCAATTAACGTTTGGTTTTCTAATTATTGAATTTTATAATTTAAATTTCTATTATGTGTCATTAATTGTGTAAAGTTAAATTCTTATTATGTGTAATTAATTAGTGTAGACTGTTTAGTGTTTCTTAATTATTGAAATATTTATTTAATTTTCTATGTAGTGTATCATTAATTGTGTAACTTTCTTGAATTTAAATTTTTATTAATTACTTAATTCCTATTATGTACATTAATTGCTGTTAATTGTTGTTTTTCTAATTATTGAATTTTATTACTTAAATTATTATTGTCATTATTTGTGTAACCTCCATCAATTTTTGTCATTAAAATGTAGGCCTTAGAATATTTGTTTTATGGTCTTATTTTTACTGTGTATTAGTTGTTTTTCATAATATGAAATCTCTATGTTTAGTATGTTTTCTTAGCATTGTTCTTTTTATATTATTTAGAAATCTTCTTCGTATTTGATAGATTTTACTATCTTTTATGAAATTTTTTTTACTTATTTATCATATGACTATTTGATGTTTTAATATTCTTAGACTATCTACTTCTTGCTCGATGAATTACAATGTTCTGTATCTAGTGATATACTTGGGATTCTTTCTTAATAGTCTGATTAATATGAATCATGAATATTACAAAAGGTTTCAATACTTCTACTGAATACAAATGAGTATTATTATTGTTATAAAATATAAGTGCTACAATTTTATTGTTGTTATCATTATCTATTTTATGTTATTTTATTGAAACTATAAATTTTAGTTCGCTTGCATTGCAAATGTTTTAAAAGAATACATTGATTTGATGTGATTATTAGTGTTAGAAATAAATTTCATTTTAAATTTTTTTGTTGAGTATTTTTTGATATTCCAGAAGGTTATTTTAATAAAGTAATTTGATTTTGATTTTATTTCTTAAATTAATCTTCTTAAGTCAATTTAATGTAGTTATCCGTTTCTTTTTGAATTTATATACATATTTAATATTCTCATTATTTTATAAATGTTTGTTTACGCACACCGTAAGATGAAGAGTTTAAGATAGTAGGTTGTGTTGTAATTATTTTAACATTAATATATTATTATCTTTTATTATTGTTATTATTTGTTAACACATTTAAGTTTTATTTCATGTTAATGTTACATATAAAGAAAAGGTCTAAGAATGTTACCAACATCATTAAAATTTTTATTACTATAAACGAATTTTGTCTAGTTACCTAAATTAATGTTTTCCAGTAATTAAGTATTATTATCTTAAATGTCGCAACAATTGTAAAATTATGTTTTTAGTTATTTAATGTAGTTAGCGTTTTCTTTTGAATTTATATAATATTTAATATTTTCGTTATGTTATAAATGTGTTTACACACCGTTAAGATGAAGAGTTAAGATAGTAGGTTGTTGTAATATTTTACCATTAATATTATTATTATTTTTATATATTGTTATTATTGTTAACAATTTTAAGTTTTATTTCATGTTAAATGTTACATAAAAAAAAAAGGTCTAAGAAGATTTTCTCTGTCACAATCATTGAATATTATTAATTTAACCGAATTTGTCTAATTACCTAAATTAAATATTTTCCCAATTATTATTATTATCTAAATGTCGCAAATCCTAATTGTAATTAGTTTTTTATTTTATTAATTTTATCATGTTATTTATTTTAAAGGATTGGTTGGATTTAAAAGAGTTAACAAAGTTGAAATGAATGGAAGATGTGACGATGCATTCGTGCTATACAAATGTACTAAAAGTCTTTAATAATCTAAATTTAAAGAAAAAATTAATATGATTATTACTAAATGAGTATGAGATGGTTAATTACGGTGTTGCTAATTATCGAAGAAGGCGATATACAAATAAATTCTCATTTTTAACTATCCTCGAGAATGTATTTTACCTATTAAAAAGTCTAATCAAAATTATTTTATTTTGCATTGTCTTGTTGAGATAAGTTAAAATATGTGTGTGCTATTAGTAATGGTAATGTATTGATTATATATAGAATTTAATAAAAATTATAATAGGTGAGTTTTATGAATATGTTGACTTTATTGAATTTCAATCATTTTTAATTTCATTAACAATTATAAGTGTTTTTTATTATTATTATTATTATTATTAATATTTAATTTATTATTATTATTATTATTATTATTTATTATTATTATTATTATTATTATACATCATTATCAATGAATTTTTGCATATCAATATTGCATTGTCAATTTCTATTGTGTAATAAATAAATACAATTAAATCAATTTCTTTATAGAAATAATAATTTTATGAAAGGATCTATGATATCCCTCTTGTTCTATTTATAAATTTTTAAATTATTGTTATAAGCATATAATTTTAAATTTGCTCTATTTTAAATACATGAACATTCTCAGTTATTTCCTCTTATGTTTTTCTTTATATGCTCATTGGTTTGCTTTAACTAGTTCATGTATTTAACAAGTAACTTTTATACAACTCATATTTTTTATATTTTAGTTGAATTATTGTTAATCAAGAATTTGTGACACTAATGAGGATTCATAATAATTTTACTTTATTTTTTTATTAAGAAATGTGTCAATACGTGTATGTAGCTTGTCCATTTGTTTTTCCTCTTAGTTTCGAGGACAAAACTATTTTTAAGGGGTAAGTCTGGTAACACCCCAAAATTTTCATATATAAGTATATATGTGTCTTTTTAGTAATTGTTATGTTTAATTATTATATTAATAATTATTCTATGTATAAATAATTAAACTAAATTTTATCACACTCTATTTACCTGAATAATATAATTATAAATCTTTATTTTTATTTAATTGTTTTGGCGTGACAATTACATGGGATTATTTATGATGTGATTATTTTTCTAAATGGACTATTGTGCATTTTGTTTATTTGATTAGTTTCGATAATCATGAAATTGATGTGTTAGATATGTTTGTTTTATTTTTTATCTGTATGTGGTAATCTTGTCTTGCTTGATTTATTTTAGTTTATAAAATATTAGTTGAATTATTTAATTAAATTAGAATTTATAAAAGGTATAATTGTTTGTTAGTTTTATTTACGACCAAATAAGTATTCATTTTACGAGATATTATAGAGTTAGTGAAACCAACCTTTATATATATGTGTGTTTGAAAATATTTTTGATCCATCCTAAAAAAATAAATTAGTGACTCGACTCATTCTTTTATCTCCTTTATGATAATTCATGGTGTTTTCTTGGCATAGATGTGCATTAACTCATTTTTAACACGTTTAATTTATTTTAATTTTTAACAACCTTTAATTTATTTTTTAAAGAATGATTATAAATTTAATTATGAGTTTTTTATGTGCAATTAAGAGATGACTAATCTCCTTTTTGTAATCTCATGCATTCATCTCTTTTAAACTAAAATTATAATTTTATTTTAATTTAATTGTCTACAAAAATAATTCTATGCTATTTTTGGTTTCGTAACTATTAGATACAAAATTATAAGGGTGATGTGACACCCTCTAATTTATTTATTTAATTAAAATGGATGGTGTGACACCCTACAATACATGGTGAACTTTATTAGTTAATTCTAATTTAACACATACACATAAATACACATGATTTCAACTGACTTTGTAACAACCTAATAAATTAAATAAATAGTAATTATTGGGTAGCATAATTTTGGAATTAAGTGTACTTCATTTTAGACAAGAATGCTATCGTAATATTGCAACGTATAAAATAGCTATTATGTTCATACATTTCCATTAGGTCTCTTGCTGTCACAACTATTTTGTCATTCGTCCACTTCTAAAATAATTTTCTTAAGTCATAAATCCCAGTATCTATCGGTGTTGAATTCATCATTGCCTCATGAGTTATTTTCTCGTGCAAATTTAAAGATTTTAAGAAAGAAAGCGTCTAAGGTAAGGGATTTTCCCTATGGCAGAATTAGGCTAGATATTAAATTAGTGATTCGTAGGATATTGATATGATGTCTGAATGTCTTAAAAAAAAGGTTGATTTTATTTTTCGTCGTAAAGAAATTAACTATAATGTTTTGGTTTGTTTCTTTTGAGTAACACATCTATTTTGATGACTTAATTATAGAGTTCTATTTTATTATTATCCTTGATAATATGTTTGTAGTGAAAATGTTTAACTCCTTACTTGTTTTAGAGTACTTAATTATAAAGTTATAATTTTTATAATGATATCATTAGTAATCTGTTTGTTATGATGTATTTGATATTAAGTATTGACTTTTTGAGCATTTAAATTTTAAATTTGAATTTTTATGAACAATATAAGTGTCATGAGGAAATTGATGAGAATTTTATATTTTTATTTTGACAATATTAGAAAATTGATTATTGAAATGTACTAATGTATAGTCTATTTTTACAATACATAAACTTTATAGTGAAAGGAATAAAATTTCTATTGTTATTGTATTCTTGGTAATATGAGTTTTAATTTTTATCAATAGCAATAGTCAAATCGAATCTTACGGATTACTAAAATGAAAGCGGTGATTATGATATATTTGTTCACCTGCATATTTGATGTGTTGAAGTTATTGAGCTCTAACTATGAACATCCATGAGAACATAAATTTGACGTCTTATGTGATTAAAAAATTTAATCTGAAATGTTTTGTCTTTGTGGTTGCCTAAATGGCTGATGATTTTGTGTTTTAAATATTGTTATCTTTGTGGTTGCCTAAGTGGTTGATGATTTGTGTTTTAAATATTGTTATCTTTGTGGTTGCTAAGTGGACTATGGTGATTTGTGTTTTAAATATTATTATCTTTGTGGTTGCTTAGTGACTGGTGATTTGTATTTTTAAATATTGTTATCTTTGTGGTTGCCGAAGTGGCTGGTGATTTGTTGTTTTAAATATTGTTATCTTTGTGGTTGCCTTAGTGAATGGTGATTTGTGTTTTAAATATTGTTATCTTTGTGGTTGCCTAAGTGGTTTGGTGATTTTGTGTTTTAAAATGTTGTTATCTTTGTTAGTTGCCTAAGTGGATGATGATTTGTGTGATTATTTAAGTGAGTGGTGACACATGTACCTTTTGAGCATCATTATCATTTCATGACATATCATATGCATCTTTGTGGACGCCCGTGTGGGTTATTATATTCGGATCATATATATTTAGGAGCATGCATACTTGCATACATTTTATTGTTATTTTTGTTTTGATCTAATTATTTGCTCTATGGTTGCTACTTGATGTATTTAGATATATTTTAATGATTTTTGATACCCATTTGAGAATCATTAAAGAATCAATTTCTTTAAATCTTTATTACGAAAAGATTTATATTCATATTTTTATGGATGTTAATTTATTATTTGGTTTAATTTTATTGTTGTGGGATGAACTGACCTCTTACACCAACATTTAGGTACTAATTATCAAAATAGTTGCATGAATGATGTTTGATTTGGTGCACGCGCGTGGGAAAAATGAGACTTTTTACTTAAATATAATGTTTTTCTATTACTTAAATTTTTTTGTGGTACATTGTATAGTTATTTACTTGTTCATCATGTTAACTTTAACAGAAATGCAGAAGTGAGATTTCATTTGCTAGTAAATAATTGGAATGTCATTAATTTTAGTCAATCTTGCTTCTTTTGATTTTCACTTAAAGATAATTTATTTTATTTTGGAGCATAAGTGAATATCGATTTAACAACTGGAATATTAATTTTGCAAATAAATGAATAAATAATATTGTACACACATTAAGTTCATTTTCAAAAAAAGAATATAACAAGTCATTTTCTGACGCATCTTCAAATTATTACATGATGAACTACCCTTAAGAAAAAAAAATTATAGTTGTTTCTAAAAGAAAATAAATATTTTAAAGTAATCTTTGGATCAAATATTCGAGGCGTTACAAAATTCATAAGCATACTCTAATGCAGCTATTAAAAAATTCTCCAGTTTTAATACTCATTTAACACTAATGATTTTTCAAACTTATCATAGAGCATACTCAAAACATTTTATCATGTATACAATCATCACACACAAATCACATTATATTTAATCTCCACCAAATGACTAGAATAAGCCTAGGGAGGACGAAAATGACCCTATATGTTAATCCAATGACACAACCTCAATTAAATGGATGCAAAAGATTGTTTTAACAACCCCTAAATGGACTAGAATAACCTTTTGGAGGATGAAAATGACCTCATTGTTAAATAAATTACGCAAACGAACTTATCGGATGCACAAGATTGGGTTTCAAATCCAAAATGAACTAGAATAACTTGTAGGAAGACGAAAATGACCTAAAAATGTTAATCCCACAACACAATCATACTTATTCGAAGCACAAGTTGGTTAAAAACCATAAAATGAAACTAGAATAACCCTATGGAGGACGAAAACCGAGAGAAATGTTTAATCCAATGAAACAAAAAACACTAATTAGATGAAAAAAGATTGGTTATATACCTGAAATGGACTAGATAAGTCGAAGGATGACGAAAATGACCTAAAAGTGAATCCAATGATACAAACGTACTTATTGGATGCATAAGATTGGTGAAGAAATCCTAAATGGAATTAGAATAACCCTAAATTGAAATATACGTGCTTACAATTTAAATTAAAGAATCTAATTCTATTTGTGCAGCCAATAGCTGTGTTACTTTCCTTTCATACGTACCATATATTGATTAGGATAATTGTAATATGAAAATCATACACACACTATATTCATTTAGTAATATATAATTATTTATTTTTCATTTATTTTAAATAACATGTCTGTTTATATTAATATAATCATAAGCATATATAGTATTAAATATGTTTTTGAGTTGTATTATCAAATAGTAGATGATTTATTAATTAATTAATTTATTTAATTATATTTGGTAAACAATTTTATTTGAATTTGGTGGTTGTGTGACTATAATTCTCTTTTGATGCGGACACTATTAGAGACGACGATCGACAAAGAAACGACTCGTTAGAAGATCAGATTCATGGACGAAATCTTTAGTCGAGGTATAGGGGTGAGATGAGGTTATTGGATAACACAAGATTGGTTTTAAAACCCTAAATGGACTAGAATAAGCCCAAATGATATATTGAAAATGATCTAAATTTTAGATCCAATGAACAATCCCAATTATTGGATGCACAAGATTGATAAAAAAACCCAAAATGAACTAAAAATAATCCCGTGAAGGGACGACGAATTGAACTAATTGTTAATCCAATGACACAAACACAATTTTGGATGCACAGATTGGTTATATTATAATCCCTAAATGGACTAGAATAAATCGAAGATGACATAAGTGACCTAAATGTGATGAGAAATGCACATGTTTGGTTAAAACATAAATGGTTAAAAATCCTAAATGCACATGTTTGGTTAAAACATTAATGGACGAGAATAAGCCTAGGGAGGCAAAAGTGACCAAATGTGTTTTTTCAATGACATTAACGCTCTTGTTGATGCACAAGTTATATTAAAAACCTTAAATGTACTATAATTAACCAGGGATCACTAAAATCAACCTAAACATTAATCAAATGATACAAAACACACTTATTGGATGCACAAGATTTGTAAAGAATCCTGTATGGATTAGAGTAACCCTAGGAGGACGAAAGTGTGATAAAGTTAAGAATGACACAACGGACTTATTGGATGCACAAGATTGGTTAAAACTCTAAATGGACTAGATAACTCTATGGAGGAACGAAAATATAATAAATGTTATTCCAATGACACACACTACGCCAAAAATGACATTTAATAGCGCTCCTTTTACAGCGCTTGCTAAACACAGCGCTTGTGTAAGTATATTTTAAAAATAACGGAGCCTTTTTTACACCGCTTTTGACAGCGCTATGAACAAAAAAGCGCTGTTGTAGTGGGTCATATAGCGTTGTGCGCATAATGTATTAAGGCTTTTACAGCCTTTTCGCAAAAGCGCTTGTTGTAAAATGAAGCGGCTTTCGGATTTTACAGAGCTTCTTTCACAAAGCGCTGTTAAAAAATACATGCCACTTTCAATCAACTTAACTACAATTACATCGCTTTTTGTACAAGCGTTGTAAAATACAAGCGCTTTCAAATATTTGAACTACCTATTACAACGCTTTTTTTACAAGCGCTGTAAAATACATGCGCTTTCAATCAATTTAACTACCTATTACAGCGCTTTTTGTACAAGCGCTGTAAAATACAGGCGCTTTCAAATAAATATAATTTACTTTTAAAACAAATTTACGAACCCTCATCACCTCTACTCTAGGAACCCTCATATCCTCTACATACTGTGCAGCCATCTACGTTGTCTCAGGTATTTTTTAATTTGTTTTTGTCAAAAAATCTTTAGTTTTTTAATAATTGATAATTGAAAACTAAAAGTTGTTATATATATATTAAATCTCTTTTTTTTTTGAAATTTGTTGACCTGTTCTATTTTGAAATCTTTTCCGTTTTGAAATTTTTATTAGATATGTTGATATTGGTTTCTTTTTGAAACTTGTTGATATGTTTTGAAAGCTTATTGTTTTTGTAACTGCATT
>PGWS01029408.1:0-12100 GCA_002896235.1 Cicer reticulatum | reverse complement strand
ATTCTGTCCTTGATATAGTCAGTAGTCTCCTTCCAATTATCCCTTATCCTGATATTCTTCCCGATGACAGACAGGGGAAGCTCTATGGATTCAACATGGACAGATATCAGTACAAAATTCACAGCCTCCTTCATTTCATGTATTCGTTCAGCAATACAACTTCTGGTCGACTTTCTACTTTTTTACCGTACCCTTTTAATATTTTCATATATCATTCTATCGGATACATCCATCTCATATACTGGCCCAAGAAAGTTGTGTCTCCTTAACCAGATGAACAGTAAGGTGAACCATTATATCAAAAAACCGATGGTGGGAATACATTTCAAAGCTTCACACAAAGTAACAACAATTTCCCTTGCAAGTCGGTAATTTCCTGAGGGTCGATCATTACTTACAAATTTCCCTGAAGAGAAACATAATCTAGTTAAGGCTAGTGCGAACTTTTTCAGGTAAATGGAACGTATACAATTTTGGGTCTTTCAAACCTTTTAACTTGAGGTCTTTCATACAAACCAAATTTTTAATGTTCGAAGAGTATACTTTTGGACTTTAACTTCGTGTAGAAATTTTACATAAAAACAATTTTTTCTTTTCTAGATAGAGTATGAGCGGCTGGAGGTAGATATGTGTGATTTCCTTTCTTTACTGGAGTCAATTCATTTCTTATTCCCATATCGACCAAGTTCAAATCTTGCGTTGATGCCATCTTTAGACTTTTCCCTGGAACACTTGAGTAACGTACCAATAACACTATCAAATACATTTTTTTCAATATGCATCACATAGAGGAAATGTCTTATATACAATGACTTCCAATATGACAATTCAAAGAAATTGACTTTTTCTTCCACCTAGTTTTGACCAGCTCTCCCGCAAAAGGTTTTGCCAAATTTATTGGTCAAACCTTGTACTTTTTCAAGTATTGATATCCAGTCGGTGCTAAAGGAGCTTTACCTTCCTCTGATTTTCCATTGAATGCATTTCTCCACCACGATACTGATGACTATAAGGTAAAAATCTACGATGTCCAAGAAACACATTCTTCATTACAATGTTTCAACCGCATCCAATTTGTACTCTCTTCACATATAGGACATGCACACTGACCTTTAAATGCTATATCCTGATAAATTACCATATGCTGGAAAATCATTAATTGTGCCGAACAACATAGCCCTCAAATTGAACATTCTTTCTTATACCCATCATAAACTTCCACACCTGTTCGCCACATACGTTTTAAATCTTCGATTAGAGGAATCAAGTATACGTCGATATCATTCCCCGTTGTTGTTTGGGTCCATAAATCAACAGAGACAACATTATAAAAACTTCCGCTTCATACATAACCATGGAGGTAGGTTATATATACCAAAATCACAGGCCACGTGCTATGTGAGATTCTTGAAGACCATGTGGATTCATTCCATCAGTAGAAAGTGCAATCTTAGATTTTCTGACTCTATCCCGAATTCAGGATACTCGTGATCAATTTTTGCCCATGTGTGGGGAATCTGCAGGGTGTCGAAACATTCCATCTCTAATTCTTTGATCTGCATGCCATGTCAAGTGTTTTGAATCTTCTTCACTGCGATACATGCGCCTAAATCTTGGTATTATAGGAAAATACCACACGACTTTTGCTGGAGTAGATTCTTTCTTCTTATATCGAGAGACATTGCATTTCAGACATGCCTTAAGTAGTTCATATTCGTTTCGAAATAAAATGCAAACGTTAGGACACGCATGAATCCTTTCGTAACTCATTCCAATAGAACACAAAATCCGTTTAGCCTCGTAGGTTCGACTGGGAAGTTCATTATCATCTGGCAACATATCTTTTATGAGTGTTAATAATTCTGTAAAGCTTTTATCAGACCATCCATTACTCGCTTTTAAGTTGTACAACTTTAATATCGCCAACAGTCTTGTGAATTTAGTACAACCATTATATAATTCTTTCTCTGCATCACTCAACAAACTTTCAAACATTTTAGGACAATCTCGAAGATCTTCTTCAATGCTTTTGCGATCTCATCAACTCGGTCCGGCTCATATGTATCTGTATCGAAGCCAGTTGAAGCATATGTCGAACTATTCTCAAAATTTAATGTTTCCTTTTTTTTCCTCACCATGTCTTATCCAACATGTGTAGCTTTGATCAATTCCATTACATATTAGATGTCCTTCTAATTCATCTTTCTCTAACACGTTTTCCCAAAACAACATTTTAAAAAAGGACAAACTACTCTATTTGGATCTTTTGCATTCTTCACTGCAAACTCAACAAACTCCTTCGCTCCAATTTCATACTCTTTTTGGCAATCGATTGGCAGACATCCATTTCCTATCCATATTATACGACCTATATAAATGCAGTTACAAAAATAATAAGCTTTTGACTAGTAGAAGACATTTAATATATATATATATATAACAATTTCAAAACAGAACAGATCATGTGGTATGAAATTTAAATTTGAGATAAAAAAAATTTAAAAAATACCTGAGACAACGTAGATGGCCGCACAGTACGTAGAGGATAATGAGGGTTCCCAGAGTAGAGGTGATGAAAGATGTAGAGGATATGGAGGGTCCAACGTATATATTATTTGAAAGATGTATTTTACAGCGCTTGTACTAAGCGCTGTATATGTAGTTAAATTCAATGAAAAGCGCATGCATTTTACGGGCGCTTTTTCAAAAAAGCGCTGCAATAGGTGGTTCAATTATTTAAAGGCGCTGTATTTTTAACAACGCTTGTGTAAAGCGCTGTAACAATAATATGCGAAAGCAACTTCATTTAAGCGCTTTTTGAAAAAGCGTTGTAAAAGCCTTATAACATTATGCGCAAACGTCATATGACCCTACAACACGATCTTGTTTACAGCGCTTGTCAAAAGCGCTGTAAAAAGGCTCCGTTATTTTTTAAAATATATTTACAATAAGCGCTTGTGTTTAGCAAGCGCTGTAAAAGGGGCGCTGTTAAATGTCATTTTTGGCGTAGTGAGACGACTCAGACTCTCCCACTTCTCAATCTTTCAACTTGTCTACTCCCTCTCAAAAATAAAAAAAAATACTCTTTTCTTTTCTTTCCTTTCCATTTTCAACCTCAACGCAATTCCCATCAAAATCTACATCCTTAAATAAACACATTTCAATTTCTTTTATGATCGGTTCAAAATAAACAACTAAAAATCCACTTTCACTCAAATCAAACACTCCTTCACAAACTTAAAGTTTTTTTCTCTAAAAAAAAGTTGTAATCAAAAGCAAACGATCAGTTTCAATAACGTATATACAGTATGTGGAATAAAATTCTAACAAATAAAAAATCGTATTTAAAAACACTAAATCTAGCATAAGTAATCAATTATCTTCTTTGTTGCACTCGAAACCTATTTCAAAAACAAAGCATTGCTCGTTGAAGCAAACCATTACTTTATTGAATTAAATTAACTAGCAAGGAAAAAGAAATTTCTAAGAAATTGTATCATAACAAAAATTCCAAGTAATAAACAAAAATTACACGGCACCAATCATTTTGTTTAGTGAAACTTCCACTCTCAATAATCTTCATCCTTCATTAATTTATTATTTATTTAAAACTAACAAATTCACCGTATCTTGTAAAGTAAGTATTTTTCTATTTATGATTTCATAATTTTCCCTAAATATTTAATTGCCATATTCAAGTTTCCATCTGATCTAAGCTCTTATTAATTTTTTTTGAGGCTTTTATACTTGAACAATTTGAATTCTTTCAATTACATGCTAGTCAGATCTCAAGGGAACACTTTGAATTTTTAGAGATCATGAAAGAAAAAGAATGATTTCAGGTGTGAATGGTGTATTGTAAATAGATTTCGAATTAATCCAAGAGTGAAGAATTATGAATGATTAGGTGGAATGGTGTATTGTATAGTTTCGAATGAGAATCCAACCACATATGAGTAAAGAATTATGAAAATTAAACAAAATCGCCGATGAGAATTGAAATTATCTTAATTCTAACTTTCAAAATTAGTTTACTATATAATATTTGTTTTCTGTTTATATTTGATAGGTCTTAGATGCACCTTAGAATTAGGGGTTTAATTTGGATTTAATTGTCAAAAATTATTAATTTTTAGATTTATATTAGTCTTGACATTTCTGTCTTCAGCTGAGCATATCTAGAGCTACAAATATCAAATTATAGGGATCTTGTGCCTCTGGAAAGATAAGATAAACTACTATAATTTTGTGTTTCACAAGCTTCGTCAAATTTTACTTAAATCAATGTGAAACAGGCTTCCCAAGCTATAGGGTCATTGCTGTCAAAGTCCAATACATCTTCTAACTAAACAGACCACAAACCTATGCTTATAGAGAGGGGTATCTTTGGGATTAAAAAAGTGAGATTTTCCATTTTGAAAGAATAGAGAGCTTGTCTTCTTTCTTCATTACGAAGTTTTCGAACTTTTTGTTTGTTTTGAAATTCTAATTTTTATGAGTTCCTCTTCTAGTCAAATTGAGGCTATGTCTTGTAATCAATCTTTTGGATGTAGATATTCTTGAGTTTCATTTATGAATTCTTGCTTTAAATAGTTTGTTCTTGGTAAATGTCATGATCCGTCAAGCAAAGATGGTAAATAAATATCAGTTGTAGAATTAGAATGATCTGATATCATGAAACTAAGAACATGTAAGATTTAAACATACAAATATTAGGAGAAAGATTGTACAGAGTAGCAATAACAGGCGAACAAGAATAAGGAGTAAACGATGCTTCCATAGAAGGTATAAATTCATTTGAGGATAACCCAAGTCTTACATTGTGTGGATCTGACGCAAACTCATGATGTGTTTGATCAAAGTATTTCCATGACTGACCATCAGACAGACGTCGCATCTCACTTGAATACTTCTATTCTCATAATGTCACATCATTTTTTCTGCAGTTTGCATTGATGCAAACATTCTCTGCAATCTTGATACTATGGGTAGATAAAATATTGTCGTCATTGAAATTGATTTTTCCCTACTAGCTTTTGAGTTATTCATTTGACGATACCTTGGTTGTTGATAAAACTTAGATTTAACTAAATTGGCATAATTTATATCAAATTTATTGTCGTATTACAATATACAACATTTAACACAATAATAAATCATCTTGACGCTTAATCCTAACTTACACTATATGTTTAACACCGTTGAGGTAGTTTTGAAAGGATAGAGAACTTGTCTTCTTGATTCATTATGAAGTTTTCTACCTTTTTGTTTGTTTTGAAATTCTAATTTTCATGAGTTATCTCCTACTAATGCAGGACTATGTCTTGTAATCAATCTTTGGATGTAGGCATTCTTAAGTTTCATTTATGAAGTCTCGCTTTATATAGTTTGGTCATGCTAAATGTCATTTTTCTTTGTTCTTCTCTTCTTAAATTCTTGATTATGATTTTATTTTCTTGAATGAAATTGGTTCTTGAATGTTGTGTTAATGGCTTTGTTTAACAAAATTATAGGAAGAGAAAACAATATGATTTTCCATTGAGGTGTTCAATGTATGTCTAGCTCGGTTAAAAACTTTGAGTTTTTAGTTTAATCTTTGTTTAATGTTGCTTAATTCATTTTCCTGCTTGATTAATCTTCATGCCTAGAAGCTTTATAGTATTGAAATTTTGGATTATGTTATGAAGTAACAATGTCAATTATAAGGATAGGGGTGTATGATATTAATGAATCATATGCCTTATTGATTCATTCTATTTAAAAATTTCTGTGCTTTGAAGTTAAGAATTTAATCCATAGATTGATCTGGTGATTGAGGATGAAGATTGATCTTGAGAGTTCTGTTACAAACAGACATACATATATCATCCATTTTATCAAAGTATAAAATCTGATTAGCTCTTCAAGCATAAGTTAAACGATGAGATAGAGTATACGAAAGATTTCTATCGGCAAGAGATATATCCTGGTTTCTTTCTACTGCTCAAACACGGGTTAACGTCCAGTCTTTCTTACAAGAATCTGAGATTTTTTTCCACTATGTGCTCAAAGGCAAGATTGTTCTTGGTTGGTCACACTACTTTTCACAGATCAATCTTGATCTTTTCACAGTTTCTACCCTTCTACCTAGAAATGATTTCTTCAGTTCTACCTTACTATTTTAGAAAGACTTTAATAAGTTACCTTTCAAAACATGAAAGGATTATTACAAACAACTCAAGATTATGTTGACAAAATAACCTTGAATTACAAAGTGGTGGATTTGAGACTATTTTAGAATCTGAGTATTTACTCAACTCTTGTTTGAGAAATAGATTCTATAAATAGAACTTCGTTGTTACTGATTCACGACACAAAGATTGAAGACATCAAGCTTAAAGAACTATATTGAAGATACTTAAGTAAGATTATGGAAATGATTTATACTTTTCTTTTGTCACTTTTTTGAGTTGTATCTTGTTCTTCATCTTGAAGCTGCTTTTATTTATAGACTCAAGAGAGCTTGGGATAAGCTCATATGTATCTTGTTGAATAGGGCCAGCTGTCATGAAATAGTTGTTGGATAAAGTCTGCCAAAAAGCAAGAGTGATCACAGCTGTATCCAAGAACGTTCTTGAGATCCAAGATTGTTTCTTCGAATTTGTTTGAGATGAACTAACTTGTACTTTGTGATTGTGACAGATGTTTGAGTTGAGTGCATGCTTTTTAGTCTCGTGTGCAGGTTTTAGACAAGTACAATCAGTAGTGTACTTTTCAGCTTATGGCTTTGTACTAGCACTTGCCTCATTTGAAGAATGATCTTGTATTATGCTTTTAATGAAGCATGTCTTTGATTATTTGAATTCTGGAACAAATATGACTTAGATTGATCCTTGCTTATTCTATATGAAGATATGAGATAAATAATGTTTCTAGGATTCAATCTTTCACAAGAGAACTGATTATTCATAAACGAAGATCCTTCATCGTTTCTCAGCAATAAGTCAAGATTGATCTTCGTTTTCCATAACTACTTCAAGATCAATCTTCGTTTTCCAGAATTGCTTCAAGGTCAATCTTCGTTTTCCAGAATTGCTTTCTTTGATTTTAATGAGATCTGATTTGTGATGTTTGATACCTATCTTGTTTTAACACACTCAAATGCACATGTTAAATATTAAAACATTTAGAATCATAATTAATAATCTTTAATTAATCTTTTTGTTTAATCATCATCAAAATATTAAAATGAGATTTTTGTCTTAACATTATAGTGAGTTTATTTGCTTAATTATAAAGTAATAGAGTGAAATTAACACATAAATGTTTTATTTATGGTTAAGGATTGAATCAAACTCAACAATTGTCGAAATTCTTTGATTGATTATTTTTCAATCACAAATTTTAATTAGTTCGCGTAGGTTCTACCTTATTCACGTACGCAAACACATAAGTTTTATAGATATAGTCGGTTTGGCGTAACAAAAATCAGTTGATAAAATGAGTTTTATTTTCACTAACATCAACTTCAATCACATACCCTAACTAAATAGATAAAAAAATAGGAGGTAACGAAAGATGTTGAAGTTTGTTGAAAATAGAGGAGAAAGAGAAAGAGTGTGAGAGCAAATGATGAATATAAGTAGAGGTAAGAAAGTGAAAATAATAAATAGAGGTTAGAGTTTAAAGATAATTAAAATAAGCGATGATATTTTAAGTATTTCATTTAAAAAAAAAAGATAAAAGAGATGGGTAGCAAAACAGGAGTGTAGGGGTGACAAGCAATGTCCAGGCCCGCCCAAACTGACCGGTCTAAGGCCCAAAACACTCATCTCGGGCGGGGTTAAGTCGGGTGAACCGGATTGACGGGTTTGGAAACAGGATATGAAATTGGTTTTGTAGTGGGCGGGTTCGGATTCTAAAATTTGGACCGGTAAAAACGAACCCGACCGGATAATTATATCTAAAAATGGAGTTTGGGCCACTGGAAATATGAGGCCAATGAGCACAACCCATTATATAAATATGATAGTAACAAACCTAAACCTATTCTCCTTTCTCTCATTCTGCCGCCACTAACCTAGTTCCCATTTCTCTCATCCCGCTGCCTACTACCACTCATTCCCTCAGGAGTGCCATCATTTTCACTCTCAAAGAAAACAAAGCTTTCAGGTAGGTTCTTCTACTCTTCTATATGTGTCTCTTTTTTTTTTTCCTCTTATCTCAATTTCTCTCGTTTTCACATCTTTAAACTTACTCTTTGTTATTTAGTGATTTTTTAATCTATTTTCTCTCTTCAAAATTAGCGATTTTGTAATCGGACAAAACTTGATGGAGTGAAGGAAGAGTTACAGTCACATATCAACACGGTATTGTTAAGTCTTTTACGTTTATTGATGTTATTTTTAGGGTTAAGCGTCTTATTACTGTTTTATGTGTGTTTAGGTTTATTTTTAGAGTTACAAGTCACATATGAATTTTGGTTTAAGTTTTACTGTTTTTATGTGTTTTATGTTAAGATTTAGGGTTATTTTTGTGTTTTGTTTTAAGATTTAGGGTTATTTTTAGGGTTATGGTGTCTTATTACTGAGGACATATGGCCTTTGGTTTGGTTTCTGAGTTTTGCTTTAAGTTTTAGGGTTTTTAGGTTTTGGTTTTCTACTTCCACCGTTAAGATGTTCTTGTTTATATATGTCTATGTAGATGGAATAATTTTTCTGAATAGAAATTACATAGATAATGATGATAATAATAAGTTGATATAGTTTTTAATCTTGAATCTTTTTAATTTGGTCTTAAGATTTATTTGTTTCCTGGATAAAGAGATAATATGACCTTCACTTTTTCAATGTTTTATTTCTTAGTAAATCTGAATTCTAATTTTAAATTTGTTTTATGTGTAGGTTGATGGTGCTTCAAATTGATGCATGAAGTGAATCACATTATTTTGAAGAATTTAATATTTTATTTGTAAATTTAAATTGATATGTTGTTCTTGTTGTTGATGTATGGTGTCATGGTCATGTTTCATTTTTACAAAGCTCATTAGTAAGGTTAAAATGGGACAAAATAAATCTGAAGATAAATAATCATTTTAAAGTGAGATTAAATTAGACTAAAGTTAAAATGATACTATATTTTTAATAGCTTACAAATTCAAGCTCACAAAGGAAAAATGGGATCAAATGTCTAAAATTAGAAGTAATTAATCTACAATTTATTTGGCTAAAACAATTTAAACATAAAATGTTATTAATGTTGTATAGACCAATATGTTTAAAGACCCATAAAAAACTGCACTTAATTTTACAAAAAAAAACACATTAGAATTTGAGGAAATTAAAATGGTCAATTAGTCAACCCGAATTTACGAGAATTGGCTATTGTACCCCCCCCCATTTAAACTTATCCCCCCCAACTTAATATTTTTTAAGTAAAAATACACAAATAACCCTAAAACAGTATTTTAAAAGTCAAAATAGAGAAAAATTGAAACATTTACCCACACTTGAAAAATCCGGAAAGTAGAGTTTTCAGAAAAAAAAAGTTTTTATCGGAAATTTCAAAAGAGGATTGAAATTTCCAATAGTTCAAAATACATACCGGAAATTTCAAAAACGAAATTTCCGGGAGGCAAACCGGAAATTTGAAAAATCCGGTAGTTGTAAATTCCCGGAAATTTCGTTTTTGAAAATTTCCGGCATGTATTTTGAACTACCGGAAATTTCAATCCTTTTTGAAATTTCCGGTACACTGTGTATTTTTTATTTTTATTTTTTAATTTTTGTTTATTGAATTTTGTTAGTGAGGATCAAAGGAGGAAAATCTGACGGTGGTGATTATTCGCGAGTTCGGCCTCCTACACAATCAAATAGGAGAGTTGCTGTTGAAAAAAGGAGAAAGAGAAATGAGGAAAGGCAGGCGCCCCAGGACGAGCAGCCCCAAGATGAGCAGCCCCAGCAAAATCTTATGTTTGATGCAGAACAGGATGAGCAGCCCCAGCACGATCATGTGTTTTATGATGAATATGACCAGCAGCAGCAACAGTTTGATGATGAACATGGTCAGCCAGCACCAGCCTGATGAACCATTGTTTTTGAAATCTGGAGGTCCTTATGATCTTTCTGTCCTTAGTACAGATTATGAGGATCATATTGCAGATTAATGTGTGGAATGGACAGGTTAGTAAATAATTTATTTTATTACATATTATAATTATTTGTAGTATAGGTTATTTTATTACACATTATAATTTTATTTGTAGTATAAGATTATAATATTATTTTTATTGTGTTATTTTTAATTTAATTAACAGGAAAGACGTGCCTTGAAAGTTGTTTTCGAATGGCAAAAAGCAAGACAATTCATTGATATTAGATATATTTACCTGCTCAAAATAGATCATTGGATTATATATCTGGATTACGTCCTCTGAGAAGATGTAGTTTGCATATGATTGACAGTAATATGATATTTTGCTTTTGCTGAGAATGGCACGCAGAGACTAGTTCATTTCACCTGCCATTCGGTGAATATGACTAATTACTCTTGACGACGTCAGGGGTCTTTTGAGCATCCCGTGTACTTGAGAGTTTTTTCACACCTCCCGCAAATGTCAATGAAGATTTGGCAATTGCTGCTGCTGTTGAGTTGTTGGGGGTTACATATGATGAAGCTGTCACTTAGACTAGGACCAATAGAGGGGCCTCGTATATAGTTTGAGTGGTTGAAAGAGGTATTTTTAAGAAACTTCATGAACGAAGATATGATTGTGCAGCTAGGGCATATCTCGTCTACTTCATTTGGTAGGATGTAACCATTCTTGCGGATAAAAGTTTAACACTTGTATCTGCAAAATATCTTTTCTGTTTCAAGATCTTGATAGTTGTGGGCTATGGGCATGGGTACCGGCTGCACTTGTTGTGCTATATGACTATCTTAGAGATAGTACATTGCCTGCAACCAAACAGATTGGAGGATATTTGTCTTTATTTCAGGTACTATTATATTTATTATATTTATCATTATTTTTTAATTATTTCATCACCTTAATAATTTTACTACATTTCAATTATTTACAGACTTGGATTTATGAACATTTCCCTGATATTTGTAAACGGGATATGGATGAGCATATTTCCTCGATGCCACGGATGTTTCGTTGGACTGCAAAACAAACATCTGGGAATATTGCATATTACAGGGCAAAGTTGGATGCTTTGAGGGATACGGATATTATCTGGGCACCAGATTACGATGAGAACGCTGTGACACGATTTCAGTCTGTGTCATTATTTACAGGATACATTCGTTGGTGTTTCACGATGGTTCCATATTTACCTGAGAGGTGCATACGACAGTTTGGGTATACTCAACACATTCCTCCTACACCACCGATGCTTGTTGCACGTGATGTCGACGTTGAATGGAGTATGTACCGGAATTCTGTACGATCACTTCGAGCTAGATTGCATCCAGCTGCATATCCACATGAGTGTGTTGAGGGATACATCCAGTGGTATTATAGGATATCTCATCTCGGATGATCCCTTATGTTGCTGCATATGTTGGTCCTAGTTATGATGCTGATGCCTGGTCCTATTATGATGCTGAGGTGTCCTAGTCATGATGCTGGTCCCGATACTAGTTGTACACGGTGTCACGCTGTTGGTGGTCTTATACAACAGAGTTTAGATTTGCTATGGGTGGTCCTGAAGATGAGATTGCGTGTCTTCATTCGATGGAGCTTTTTATATTTCTAGAGGAGGAGATTATCAGTAGTATCATAGTTATATTATTCAGACTATTTTATTATTCGTGGTTATTTGTTATTCAGACTTAATTGTATAAGCGACTTATTCAGACTTATTTATTATGCGATTTAATTTATTTATTAGATGATTGACACTGAGTTTATTTACACTAGTGATCTTATAGTCCATGATGACTTAATTTATTTGATTGAGCAGATTATATGTATGAGAGAGTATCTCTCTATGAATTGAGACTCGAGAAGTTATTATTATTGCAGGCGTTACATTTAGCGATTTATTATCAGAGTTTATTATATTAGAGAAGTTGAGTTATTATTCCCCAGAAGTTATGCAGAGTTATTAGCGAT
>PGWS01029392.1:0-17783 GCA_002896235.1 Cicer reticulatum | reverse complement strand
TAAAGTTTGGTTGCAATCGATTGGGACATCGATTGAACTAAACACCAGGTAAGAACTTTTCAGGAACATGCTACCAAAGCGATCGACAAGTCGATTGACATCAAATAACTGAGTCACTGTTTTGAATCCAATCGATTGACAAATCGATTGACATCAAAAAACTGAGCCACTGTTTTGAACACAATCGATTGGCAAATCGATTGAAATAAACTTTTTGAAAACACAGTGAACTCTGAGATTGTGACCAAATCGACTCTGTGTTTTTGTACATCGAATCTGAGATTTGGAACATCGATTGAGTAATCGATTGAAATTACTTTATTGAAACGTTTTCAGCAATCGATTAGGCAATCGATTCCAACAAGTCTGAACATGTTTTACTGAAAAGTGGTTTTAAAAGAATCGATTGGTAAATCATAGCTTATATAGTTTCAAGATTAAAGAAAACAAGACTCGCGAAATCGATTGGAAATCGATAAGCATGTGTGTTTACTTTAATAAATCGATGGGAAATCGATTTAGCAGTTGTTTTTTCAGAACTTTATAAACTGTCTTTCAATCTTTTCTAAAAAGGGACTTTGATTCATAACGTTTCACTTTTCTAAGAACTCAAGATAACTTTGATTACAGATCAAAATTACACTTTGTTAACAAATCTGATACTGCTTTCAGATCAAGATAAAGGATCATCTATATCATTGGGAGAAAAAAAGAAAAAGTAATCTTGAGAGCAAGACTTTATCCTCATGAACAATCATTGAATATCCAGATTCGTGAGAAGACTTTGATCAAGATTGAAGACTTTTGTTTTGTACTTCTTTTATTAATTCTGTAACAATACTTTGAAACGAAACGAACGTTAAAAAACCCAGCTAGAAACTGGTGGCTACTTTCTTGGGTGAGAGGTCTCAACAAGAAAGAGTCGTACTTGATTTTGTGTAGGCTGCCGATTGTCTACAAAGGATCAAAGGGTTGATAGAAAGCCAGCTAGAAACTGGTGGCTACTTCTTGGGTGAGAGTGCTCAACAAGAAAGAAGTTGCACTGTGATTCTGTGTTAGATTGACGAGTATCTACAAGGATCAGAGGTGATCAATAGGAAAGAGATCATTAAGATAGATAGGTTTCGGGGAGGAAACTGGACAATCTGTAATTGATTCTTTCTTTGGAGAAGAAAATCTGAATCCGTTTGGATTTGCAGGACTGGATGTAGGTTGTCAAGTGGACAACTGAACCAGTATAAATCCTTGGTGCAATCTTCTCTAACCCTTATCTCCTTTGATTACTATCTTGATATATCTGTATATGGATTAAAATTAGATGCATGTTAACATATCTGTAATAGTAATATTGTTTAATCTGATAATTTGACTTGTATGCATCTTGATTAATCTCATATCAATCTAATAAAACTTGCTATCTTGTATGCCACAATTTAATTTCCGCTGTGTGTATGAAATTGATTTAATTCATAAAGAACTGATACATTCTGATATATTCCGCTTATTACGAGGTCACATATACCAACAATTGGTCTCAGAGCCTAACTTTTCGAGAGGTAATACTCATAAAAGCACTATGGCCTCAAACGATTTTCTGGAGAAGGCGCATCGTTAGCAAGACCTCCAGCTTTCAACGGAACAGCTTATATGTACTGGAAGCACCGGATGCTAATCTTCTTGGAAGCCAGTGGCATAGACATCCTTGACGCTGTTGAAAACGGTCCATTATATTCCCAAGATTGCAGGAACGAATGACTCAATGATTCTCAAGCCTAGAGCCGACTGGTCAGATGATGACAAGAAAAAGGTAGGTTATAATGCAAAGGCTAAGAACATTATAACATCTGCTCTTTGTGCAGAAGAATTTTTTTAGAGTGTCCAATTGCAAGTCAGCAAAAGAGATGTGGTACATCCTTCAAGAAACGCACGAAGGAACTACTGATGTTAAGAGAGCTCGCGTGAATACGCTCATGCACGAATATGAATTATTTAGCATGAAGAAAGAAGAGTCAATCAGTGATTTGCAAACCAGATTCACACACATTGTGAATAATCTTCATGCATTGGGAAAGCAAGTGGATAACGAACAGCAGATTGGAAAAATAATGAGATGTCTAACCAGAGAATGGCAGCCAAAGATAACAGCCATAGCAGAATCTAAAGATCTAGCAAAGATGACGACTGCAACTTTGTTTGGTAAACTAAGAGAACATGAAATGGAATTACATCGGCTGGACGAATCAGAAATGGAAAGCAGGAAAAAGAAAGGATTATGCTTGAAAATACAAAACCCAGCAATCTAAACCTGATTCCGATAGCTACTCAGATGGATCCAGCAGTGAAATGAAGAGACTGAAATCGAATCACTTGTCAAGAAATTTAAGAAGTTTCTGAAGAAGAAAGATAACAAATTCAGAAAACCATCCAGCTCTAAGACTAGTGACACAAAGACAGTTACATGCTATGAATGTGGTAAGATTGGTCACATAAAGTCAGAATGCTACAAATTGCAAACAAGACTAGAGCTACAAAATCAAAAGGCAGGGAATCAGTCACCAAAACCAGAAAAGCTTATATTGCATGGAATGATAACGATGAATCCTCTGCATCTTCTGATGAAGAAGAAGTCAATTTATGTCTCATGGCTCACACTAATTCAGAATCTGACAGTGAGGTTAGTTCGCAATTTAATCCAACATATGATGAGCTACAAGAAGCTTTAATGAATTGCATGATGATTATGTGAAATCCATAAAACAGTTGTTAAGCACAAAGAAAATGCTTGAACAAATGAATGTGAACAGAAAGAAATTGAAAATTTATGTGAACAACTGAAAAGGATTCACAGGAAAATCTGCAAAGTGCATTGAACTTGAAAATACTGTTGCATCATTAAAATCTGATTTATTAAATTTTGCAAATAGTAAAGATAAGCTAAATGTCATACTTAGCAATCAAAGACATGTTCATGAAAAATCTGGTTTAGGATATACACCAAATATGCATGTCAAAGAAAAAATAAAAACAGATCTGGTATTAGTTATATGCAAACCAGAAATGTCAAACATGGTCAAAAATCTTCTATTGCTAAGAGTATGTATGACATCTTTACTAAACAAATAAACATTCATCCTTTGATGGCAGATGTCATTTCTGTTGCAGAAAGGGACATTTTGTGTCAAATTGCAAATTTAAAAAAATTAGCCAATAGAGGATGGAAGCAAGTTTGGATAGCAAAGAATCTGTGTTTAAGACTGACCCCCAGGACCCAATCTGAATTGGGTACCTAGATCCAAAAATTAATTATTTTTTTGCAGGTGTACTTGACATCCACCAAGCAAGATTGATATTTGAAAGTGGATGCTCAAGACACGTGAAATGAGACAAGTATGAGAATCTTGTCTTTAACATTAAATGAAGATTAAATGAAGAAAATTGGTCAACCAAGTTGTATTGATGACAGAGGAAAAGAGTCAATGGCAGTTAATCAGAAGTGTTTTTTTTTAAATCGATTGATTAATCGATTTCGAGTTTGTTCTTTGTTTGTTTAAAGAATCGATTGTGGAATCGATTGGTTTAGCCCAGGATTTCAATATTTCAGGAAAGTTTTCTTAAATATCCCGAGCGTCGATTGGGAAATCGACTAATGCAGCATTCAACATTAAGACAATCGATTTGGGAATCGATTAAGTAACACGGGAAATCGATTTGGACATCGATTGGTAATATGACATGTTAGAAGCTTCACACAGTAAGCTCATGTTGCCTTATCCGCAGTTGGTTACAAAGGTTCTCAAGCACTTCAAGGTATCGTTTTTGAATGAAGAATCTGCAAAGACAACACTCATCTTCGGCGAAGCAATTGTGAAATAGATGAAACTGAAGAAAGTAGATAGTATTTGGATTAGACCAATGCCAAATGTTGAACCAACTCCTCCACAAGCCTCTGAATCAGCAGCTGAGACTTCTGCATATGTTGCAAAACTGATGGAATTTATGGCAGCTCAGATGGAACACAACGCCAAAATACTAGAGTCTAATGCAAGGATGGAAGCTACTTTGACATCTATCCAAACATCCCTGAAATCAGTTGTTCAGGATGTTGCTGCAATTCAAGCGCACCTAGGTCTCAAGCTATCTTTTGAAGACATAGCGCATATTGGTCGACAAGCAACTGAGGAACCACAGCCAGATCCTCTAGATCGGTCTGCGACTCACGGTGAGGAGACACCTGCTGAGGGTAATACAGCGGTCTCTACCTCTCCCCTAGATGATAGTGAGAACCAGCCCACTTTAGGAGAGTAGATGGTCAAGTTCCTTGTTTGTGATGTCTTATTTTGTTTGTCTTGCTGCTTTGCTGTTTTATATTTTATTAATAATATATATGTATGAGCAAATTTATTAATTGTTATCATATAAATACTGCCATACTACATCTGTTGCATATCTGTTTGTTTGATCTGATACACTGCACATGTTGTTTAAATTCAGTTATCTTAATCAACTGACTTGCTCAGTAATTGCTCTGATATTTTTTTTGTTCTGATCTGATATACAAGTTATATGATTTTAATTCCTATGCTTATGTTCTTTAACATAGGGGGAGGTATTGTTTTCTGCCTTTTTGCCTTAATTGACAAAAGGGGGAGAAAATTATAACTTGATAACTTGATAATATGCTTGTGTTGCATTATTAAGGGAGAATTCTGATGTTCTGATTGATGATGTTTTTTGCTCTGATACTTAATAATGTAACAATACTCATGCTGTTTTGACACATGCTCTGATGCTCTGATCTGTACATATTTAATGCTATAAATTGTTTCTTTGGTATGATTTTGAAATGGTTTGATATGCTCAAGTTAAAATTGTATGATTTGTCAATTATGCCAAAAAGGGGGAGATTGTTGGATTTTAGTCCTTTGAATCCTAATTTTGACATAATTAACAACATACAATATTCATACATCATATGATAAATCTAACAGTTTAATTGAGCAAGATTTCAGGAACCATAATCCAATCCTACACACTTGGATCAAATTGCTTGGAACACAAGAAATCAACAAAAGTTGAATTCTGACTATGTAAATCGATTGGGAAATCGATTTCATAACAAGGGTGTAAGGAAATCTTAAGTGTTTGTAAATGTGAAATCGATTAGGCAATCGATTAGCTTAATTAAAAATGAAAACTGCACAAGTCAGTAGCACCCTGATTTGGAGGGTAATCGATTGGCAAATCGATTGAACATTTCACAAATTAAACCTGATGGTAACACATCGATTGGTAAATCGATTGGATAAGTCACAGTGGCACTCCAGTGTTGAGGGAATCGATTGGCAAATCGATTGACAAAGTATCATTTGAAAAATGACCTCACCTGTGACAAATACAATCGATTGGACAATCCATTGTGGAAATTTTCAATTCTGATAAAGTTTGGTTGCAATCGATTGGGACATCGATTGAACTAAACACCAGGTAAGAACTTTTCAGGAACATGCTACCAAAGCGATTGACAAGTCGATTGACATCAAATAACTGAGTCACTGTTTTGAATCCAATCGATTGACAAATCGATTGACATCAAAAAACTGAGCCACTGTTTTGAACACAATCGATTGGCAAATCGATTGAAATAAACTTTTTGAAAACACAGTGAACTCTGAGATTGTGACCAAATCGACTCTGTGTTTTTGTACATCGAATCTGAGATTTGGAACATCGATTGAGTAATCGATTGAAATTACTTTATTGAAACAGTTTTCCAGCAATCGATTAGGCAATCGATTCCAACAAAGTCTGAACATGTTTTACTGAAAAGTGGTTTTAAAAGAATCGATTGGTAAATCGATTAGCTTATATAGTTTCAAGATTAAAGAAAACAAGACTCGCGAAATCGATTGGCAAATCGATTAAGCATGTGTTTTAACTTTAATAAATCGATTGGGAAATCGATTTAGCAGTTGTTTTTCAGAAACTATATAAACTGTCTTTCAATCTTTTTCTAAAAAAGGGACTTTGATCATAACGTTTCACTTTTCTAAGAACTCAAGATAACTTTGATTACAGATCAAAATACACTTTGTTAACAAATCTGATACTGCTTTTTCAGATCAAGATAAAGGATCATCTATATTTCATTGGGAGAAAAAAAAGAAAAAGTAATCTTGAGAGCAAAGACTTTATCCTCATGAACAATCATGAATATCCAGATTCGTGAGAAGACTTTGATCAAGATTGAAGACTTTTGTTTTGTACTTCTTTTATTCATTCTGTAACAATACTTTGAAACGAAACGAACGTTAAAAACCCAGCTAGAAACTGGTGGCTACTTTCTTGGGTGAGAGGTCTCAACAAGAAAGAGTCGTACTTTGATTTTGTGTTAGGCTGCCGATTGTCTACAAGGATCAAAGGGTTGATAGAAAGCCAGCTAGAAACTGGTGGCTACTTTCTTGGGTGAGAGTGCTCAACAAGAAAGAGTTGCACTGTGATTTTGTGTTAGATTGACGAGTATCTACAAGGATCAGAGGGTGATCAATAGGAAAGAGATCATTAAGATAGATAGGTTTCGGGGAGGAAACTGGACAATCTGTAATTGATTCTTTCTATTGGAGAAGAAAATCTGAAATCCGTTTGGATTTGCAGGACTGGATGTAGGTTGTCAAGTGGACAACTGAACCAGTATAAATCCTTGGTGCAATCTTCTCTAACCCTTATCTCCTTTGATTTACTATCTTGATATATCTGTATATGTGATTAAAATTAGATGCATGTTAAACATATTCTGTAATAAGTAATATTGTTTAATCTGATAATTTGACTTGTATGCATCTTGATTAATCTCATATCAATCTAATAAAACTTGCTAATCTTGTATGCCACAATTTAATTTCCGCTGTGTGTATGAAATTGATTTAATTTCATAAAGAACTGATACATTCTGATATATTCCGCTTATTACGAGGTCACATATACCAACATCTTGTGCGTCCAATAAGTTCATTTGTGTCATTGGATGAACATTTAGGTCTTTTTCGTCCTCCCTAGGGTTATTCTTGTCCAATTAGGATTTTTAACCAATCTTGTGCATCCAATAAGTTATTTTATGTAATTGAATGAACATTTAGGTAATTTTCGTCCTCCCTAAGCTTATTCTTGTGCAGTTAGGGTTTTTAACCAATCTTGGTCATCCAGTAAGTTCATTTGTGTAATTGGATGAACATTTAGGTCATTTTCGTCCTCCCTAGGCTTATTCTTGTCCAATTAGGATTTTTAACCAATCTTGTGCATTCAATAAAATCATTTGTGTCATTGGATGAACATTTAGGTCATTTTCGTCCTCCCTAGGCTTATTCTTGTCCAAATAGGGTCCAATCTTGTCTAATAAGTTCATTTGTGTAATTGGATGAACATTTAGTTCATTTTCGTCCTCCCTAGGCTTAGTCTTTTTCAATAAGGGTTTTTAACCAATCTTTTGCATCCAATAGGTGTCTTTGTGTTATTGGATGAACATTTAGGTCATTTTCGTCCTCCCTAGGGTTATTCTTGTCCAATTAGGGTTTTTAAACAATCTTGTGCATCTAATAGGTGTGTTTGTGTCATTGGATGAACATTTAGGTCATTTTCGTCCTCCATAGGCTTATTCTTGTCAAATTAGTGTTTTTAACCAATCTTGTGCATCCCATAAGTTCATTTGTGTCATTGGATGAACATTTAGGTCATTTTCGTCCACCTAGGCTTATTCTTGTCCAATTAGGGTTTTTAACCAATCTTGTGCATCCAATAAGTTCATTTGTGTAATTGGAAGAACCATTTAGGTCATTTTCGACCTCCCTAGGCTTATTCTTGTGCAATTAAGGTTTTTAACCAATCATGTGCATCCAATAAGTTCATTTGTGTAATTCGATGACACACATGATCCTCCTATTCGAAGTTCCTATGCAACATTCCAATAGTACACACTTGGAACATGTTGTAACACAATCAACAAAATGAGCATCCAATGAAGTAAATCGATTTGTATCACTGTAAGGAAACACAACTGTGGTCATTAATCGATGGCAATCGAGTGACTAGGGTAATGAAAATTCTAGTCGTAGCACCTCAGTAGGGTTTCGATTGGACCAACCGATTGTGCATCCAAATGGTGTGTTTGAAATTAAATCGATTGAACGATTGTAGGTCACAGTACACCCAGTTCGAGGGTAATCTCCAATACAGCTTAAATATCTTTGCAAAATAACTTTCTCTGTGACAAACCACAATCGATTGGACAATCTATTGTGTGAAATTCAATCAAGTTAAGTTTGGTTGCAAATCAAGATTGGGAAATCGATTGAACTAAACTCCAGGTAAGAACGTTTTTCAGACAAATACATACAAATCGATTGGCACGTCGATTAACATCAAAATAGCTGAGTCACTGACTTAAACACAAATCGATTGGCAAATCGATTGAAAGAACTTTTGAAAAACTCAGTGAACTCTGAGCTTGTGGCAAAATCGATTCTGAGTATCTGTTAATCGATTATGAAGACTTATAAATCGATTTACGAAATCGATTAGTATGTGTTTTAGTTTGGAACATAACATCTGCAATTGATTACGAAATCGATGCATATCAGTCTTAACATAATCACTGAAAAATGTTGTTTAAAGAATCGATTGGTAAATCGATTGCTTATATAGTTTCAAGATTCAAGAAAAACAAGACACACGATAATCGATTGGCAAATCGATTAGACTGGTTTTATCACTTTAAGAAATCGATTGGTAATCGATTGATTAATATGTTTTTCAGAAACTATATAAACTGTCTTCAATCATTCTTTCAATAACAATCTGAAAAAAACACTTTGAATATTCTTCTGCATATAAAAAGAAACTCTCAATAACACTTGGTTAACACACTGAGATTGCTTTTTCAGATCACAGCCAAAGAGATTATCAACAATCAATAAGAGAGCTGGAAAAGTGATCTTGAAAGACAAGGTTCTCATGAACAATCCTTGAATATCCAGAATCGTGAGAAGTGACATTAACCAAGATTGAAGACTTCTTGTTGTTCTTCCTTTATTCTGTTTGTAATAATGCTTTGAAACGAAACGAAAGCGAGAAAAAGCCAGCTTGAAACTGTTTGCTACTTTCATTGGGTGAGAGTGCTCAACAAGAAAGAGTCGTACTTTGATTCTGTGTTAGATTGCTGAGTATCTACAAAGGATCAGAGGGTGATCAATAGGAAAGAGATCATTAAGATAGATAGGTTTCGGGGATGAAACTGGACAATCTGTAATTGATTCTTTCTATGGAGAAGAAAATCTGAAATCCGTTTGGATTTTCAGGACTAGATGTAGGTTGTCAATTGACAACTGAACCAGTATAAATCCTTGGTGCAATCTTCTCTAACCCTTAACTCCTTTAATTTCTATATTGCAAATATCTGTATATGTGATTAAATTAGATGCATGTTAACATATTCTGTGATAAGTAATATTGTTTAATCTGATAATTTGACTTGCATGCATCTTGGTTTAATCTCATATCAATCTACTTGAACTTGCTAATCTTGTATGCCACATTTTAAATTCCGCTGTGTGTATGAAATTGATTTAATTTCTTAAAGAACTGATACATTCCGATTATTTCGAGGTCGTACCAACCAACAATTGGCCTCAGAGCCTAACATTTCGAGAGGTAACACTCATAAAAGCATTATGGCCTCAAACGATTTTCTGGGAGAAGGCGCATCGTTAGCAAGACCTCCAGCTTTCAACGGAACAACTTTATATGTACTGGAAGCACAGGATGCTGATCTTCCTGGAAGCCAGTGGCATAGACATCCTTGACGCTGTTGAAAACGGTCCATATATTCCCAAGATTGCAGGAACAAATGACTCAATGATTCTCAAGCCTAGAGCCGACTGGTCTGACGACGACAAAAAGAAGGTAGGTTATAATGCTAAGGCTAAGAACATTATAACATCTGCTCTTTGTGCAGAAGAATTCTTTAGAGTATCAAAACTGCAAGTCAGCAAAAGAAATGTGGGACATTCTTCAAGAAACACATGAAGGAACCACAGATGTGAAGAGAGCTCGCGTAAACACACTTATGCACGAATATGAATTATTCAGCATGAAAAAGGACGAATCCATCAGCGATCTGCAAACCAGATTCACACACATTGTGAATAATCTTCACGCATTGGGAAAGCAAGTGGACAACGAACAGCAGATTGGAAAAATTATGAGATGTCTAACCAGAGAATGGCAGCCAAAAATAACAGCCATAGCAGAATCTAAAGATCTAGCAAAGATGACGACTGCAACTTTGTTTGGAAACTAAGGGAACATGAAATGGAACTACATCGACTGGACGAATCAGAAATGGAAAGCCGAAAAAAGAAAGGATTATATTTGAAGGTTCAAGCCCAGCAATCGAAAACTGAATCAGATAGCTGCTCAGATCAATCCAGTAGTGAATCTGAAGAGCCGGAAATCGGGTTACTTGTCAAGAAATTTAAGAAGTTTCTGAAGAAGAAAGACAACAATTTCAGAAAACCATCTAGCTCCAAGACTACTGAAAACAAGACCATTACATGCTATGAATGTGGTAAAACTGGTCACATAAAGTCAGAATGCTACAAATTGCAGAACAAGAATAGAGCTACAAAATCAAAAGGCAAGGAACCAGTCACCAAAACTAGAAAAGCTTATATTGCATGGAATGATAACGATGAATCCTTTGCCTCTTCTGATGAAGAAGAAGTCAATTTGTGTCTCATGGCAAATACAGATTCAGAATCAGAAAATGAGGTTAGTTCACAATCTAATCCAACATATGATGAGCTACAAGATGCTTTCAATGAACTGCATGATGATTATGTGAATTCCATAAAACAGTTGTTAAGCACAAAGAAAATGCTTGAACAAATGAATATTGAACATAAAGAAATTGAAAATTTATGTGAACAACTGAAAAAGGATTCACATGAAAATCTGCAAAGTGCATTGAACTTGAAGATACTGTTGCATCATTAAAATCTGATTTATTAAAGTTTGCTAATAGTAAAGATAAACTGAATGTCATACTTAGCAATCAAGACATGTTCATGAAAAATCTGGTTTAGGATATACACCAAATATGCATGTTAAAAGAAAATAAAAACAGATATGGTATTGGTTATATGCAAACCAGAAATGTCAAACATGGTCAAAAATATGCTATTGCTAAGAGTATGTATGACATCTTTACTAAGCCAAACAAACATTCATCCTTTGATGGCAAATGTCATTTCTGTTGCAGAAAGGGACATTTTGTGTCAAATTGCAAAATTTAAAAGATTAGCCAATCAAAGGATGGAAGCAAGTTTGGATAGCAAAAGAAATCTGTGTTTGACACTAACCAACCAGGACCCAATTTAAATTGGGGACCTAAAACAAAATTCTGATTTTGTATTGCATGTGTGGTTGACATCCACGAAACATTCATGGTATCTAGATAGCGGATGCTCAAAGCACATGACTGGTGACAAATCCAAATTCCTGTCCTTAACATTAAAGGAAGGAGGCTTTGTCAAATATGGTGATAACAACAGAGGAAAGATCATTGGAATTGGTGATGTAGGCGATGAATCAACTGCAGTAATCAAAAATATGTTATATGTTGAAGGATTAAAGCACAACTTACTGAGTATAAGCCAGCTAAGTGACAAAGGTTTTCAAGTAAGTTTTCATCACAATCTTGCATTATTGAGCATAAAGATGACAAACACATAAAGCTAATTGGGACAGAATTAACAACATTTACATGTTGGATTTCAATTCTGTACAAGTGCCATATGCTGCTTGTTATCCAACTCAGATGAAACATGGCTTGGCATAAAAGAATTGCTCACATACACATAAATCATTTGAATAAACTTGTCAGCAAACAGTTAGTCTTAGGTCTACCAAATAGGAAGTTCTCTAAAGATAGACTGTGTGATGCATGTGAGAAGAGTAAACTGGTTAAGACTCCATTTCCCTCTATAGACTTGGTTAGAACAAATAGAGTTTTACAACTAGTTCACATGGACCTTTTTGGACCTGCCCAAGTTAAGAGTTAGGTGGAAACCTGTATGGATATGTGCTGGTTGATGATTATTCTAGATTCACATGGACTTACTTTTTAGCTCATAAAAGTGATACATTCTCAGTTTCAAAAAGTTTGCTGCTTTAGTACAAAATGAGAATGATCTGAAAATGTTTCAATAAAAAGTGATCATGGAGGTGAATCCAAAATGATCTTTTTCAAAAATTATTGTGAATCACATGGAATCAACCAACATATATTATGCCTAGGACACCACAGCAGAATGGGGTAGTGGAGAGAGAAAAATAGATCCTAAGAAGAGTTATAGGACCATTGCTTAAGGACTCCAACCTACCAATACTTTAGGGCAGATTGCAATAGTACAGCCACTCATGTAGTGAATAGAGTTCTCATTAGGCCCCTGCTTAGGAAAACCACCCTATGAGCTTACAAGGGTAGAAAACCAAAACCTGTCCTACTTTAGAATCTTTGGTTGTAAGTGCTTGTGTTGAACAATGGCAAAGAACATCTAGGAAAGTTTGACCCTAAGGACAGATGAAGTGAATCTCTGAATTGAAGATAGTTCCCGAAACTGAGTAAAGACTAAGAATCTACAACAAATAGAAACAAAGACCGCCAGCAGTCACGTTCGACTGGTGCGTTCATGTAAAGTCTTGATGATCTTTTTACAGAAAACGTTGAACAAAACTCACTTCATAAGGTTATGTGACATTTTGGGATGATGTTGTAGTGCTAGAATCTGAACCACTAGAACAACCTATAGTGACCCTCCACTAGATCAGACTTGTTAGGCAACCTATAGAAACCTGTGAGTTTGCCTAATGAATGGAAGTTCAACAGAATCAACCACCCTTTAGACAAGATCTTATGAAGCGATATCTCTAATAGGTGTTGCAAACTAGGAGATGAAGCCTTAGTTCAGTTTAATGTATAACTTTATCAGCCCTTTGTATCTCAGATTGAACCTAACTGAACATTAAGGAAGCCTGCTAGATAGTGAGTGGATTACTTGCTATGCAAGAGGAGTTAAACCCAGTTTGAGAGAAACAAGGTGTGGGTTTAGTACCTAGGCCAGAGGGTAAGCATGTCTAGGAACCAGGTGCGTGTGATTCAGAACAAGTTGGATGAGCATGGTGTGATAACTAGGAATTAAAGCCAGATTAGTTGCAAAGGGTTATAGTCAAGAGGAGGGAATAGATTTTGATGAAAACCTATGCCCAGTAGCTAGTACTAGAGCCATAAGAATTTTTATTGGCTTATGAGCTTGTATAATGGACTTCAATCTTTATCAAATGGATGTGAAGAGTGCCTTTCTCAATGGTGACCTTCAAGAGGAAGTTTTTGTAGCCAACCACCTGGTTTTGAAAATCCTAATTTTCCTAATCATGTGTATAAACTCTCAAAGGCCCTCTATGGGTTAAAACAAGCTCCAAGAGCTTGGTGATGAGAGCTCAGCAATTTCCTAATTCAACAAACTTTTTTAAGAGAGAAATGTTGACAAGACACTATTCACAAAACTACTGAAAATGATATCTTGCTTGTCCAAGTATATGTTGATGACATAATATTTGGATCTACAAATGATAAACTGTGCAAAGAATTTGAAAATTTAATTAAAGGTAAATTTGAATGTCAATGATGGGTGAATTGTCATATTTCTTGGGATTTCAAATTAACCAGAGCAAGCAAGATTTTCATTAGTAAAGTCTAAATATTGTTCTGATTTGATAAAGAAATTTAACTTTGATAACTTAAGTCCATTGATACACCCATGAGTCAAGGAAATTTCTTAGAACGAGATGAGAAAGGTAAACCTGTAGATGTCACTAGATTTCGTGGTATGATTGATCTCTGCTCTACCTTACAGCAAGCCGACCAGATATCATGTTCAGTGTTTGTATGTGTGCAAGGTATCAATCGAATCCGAAGGAATCTCTTCAGTGCAGTTAACGAGAATTTCAGATACTTGGTAGGTACTAAAAGTCTTGGTTTGTGTTATCCAAAAGGATCAACATGTACATTGATTGGTTATTCAGACTCAGACTTTGCTGGTTGTAAACTTGACAGGAAAAGTACCTCAGGAACTTGATCATCTGCTTGTAATTCTCTAGTGTCTTGGTTTCAGAAAGAAGCAAACAAGCATTGCAATGTCTACTGCTGAAGCTGATGACATAGCAGCTGGTAGCTGTTGTGCTCAAATTCTGTGGATGAAACAACATTTAATGGACTTCGGTGTCGATTTGGGAACAGTGCCGATCATGTGTGATAACACAAGGCAATCAGCATAACCAAAAAACCCAGTAATGCACTCAAGGACAAAACACATTGAGGTAGGCATCACTTCATAAGAGACCACTTTCAGAATGGATTATCCAAACTTGAAGTATGTGACACTACAGAACAGTTAGCTGATATCTGCCACAAAGCTTGTGCCAAGAGATTTTTTTGAAATATAAGGATGAATAGGGGATATTGATCCTAGTGAAGTAGGTGATTTTGTTGATCTGGGTTATTCAGTAATGTTTTCCAGTTAATCGATTTGGAAATCGATCCAGCATGGTAAATGGTTTAAAATCGATTGGGAAGATTTACTTTGCCCAGGATTCAAAGTTCAGGAAGTGTTTATTTTAAATCTTCACGAGCATCGATTTGGAAATCGATTAGTTAAGTGTCAACCTTAAGACAATTCGATTTTGGACATCGATTAAGTAAAAACTTGAACTCGATTTGAACATCGATTGAAAAGGGACCGTTACTCCTATTTTTCAGCCGTGAGCATCATCATTACTGAATCGATTGAGGATTCCCAGCAACGGTAACCTAATCGATTGGGTAACAGATTACAAGTCAAGAGTATAAATAGGATATAGTTCTTAAATCGATTTCTGCATCTATTTTCAGATTTTCACTGCTTTTTCTCTTGTCTTGCTTCCATTCTCTGTCTCTGTATCTGTTAGCATCTCTCATTCACATTCTACCTACTCGAATCTACATCAGAATTATTGATATGGCACGTGAAAACAGACCCAAGCTCGTACCCCACTCCTCTCTTCTTCCACCAAGTGAACCACTTCACCCCCACCAACTTTGACCAAGAGAGTACCTATCTCAACTCACAAAATTCTTGCCAAGATAAGGGCAAGGCTCCTGCACCAATCCAGAAAGACGTAAGAAACGTAAGGAACCCCGAACAGAGAAGCTGGATGGCTGATGCCATGAAGAAATTATCGTCAAAAAAAGAAAGAAGAAGCCTAATTCTTTCACCACCTCCCAAGAAGGCTCTCAGCACCAAAGGAAAAGGAGGCACCACCATCTCTGTCAACAGACTTTGCAAAGAGGAAAATTCATGAGGCAAGAACCATGGATTTTGCATACTTTGATGTTGTTGAATTCACGTTCAAATCACCTCAGAGTTTTATGGATTGGAGAGTTTTCTCTCTTCTACACTTTGATAGCTACCCAAGGCTGATCAGGAATTTTATTCTACTTTCAAGTTAACTGAAGAAGGGTTTACTGCTTTAGTTAAGGGAAAAAAGATTGCAATGTCCTTGATGACTTCTCTACTTTGTCTGGATTGCCTTTCTACGGCAAATCTATCGATGGCAGCTCGGAAGCTGATACTGCCGATGAAGGTTGGAAGAGACACTTGATAGGCATACAGCAGTAAAAGACCTGATGGTCGATGGTTCGTTGATCTATTTTCATTGCCCATTGGTCAATGAAGGTTTCAACAGAGGATGATGTTATATCTTACGCGTATGCTGGTACCAGATTCAGGAACAGCATGCAGTAGTCCAGAAGTTGGACATAAAATGTTATGGGCTATCCAAAGAGCTAAGGATGAGTGGAGTTGATTGTTGCTAAGGCACATTTGAAGCATCTCAAAGCAAGGCTAATTGTGGCCTTTCCACAGCTGATCACAAAAATTCTCAACATCAGGTTTTCATTGGTAATGAGGAATCTGCAAAACCAACTGGTGTTTGGTGAATCTTGTGATCAATGTCATTTGAACGGTTACACGGAAAATGGATAACGACCTCGAAGCTGCTGTTGAACCCA
Source organism: Cicer reticulatum (assembly GCA_002896235.1). Lineage (NCBI taxonomy): Eukaryota > Viridiplantae > Streptophyta > Magnoliopsida > Fabales > Fabaceae > Cicer > Cicer reticulatum. The sequence goes on along the minus strand of PGWS01029392.1, from coordinate 1,627 downwards.
GCACAAGCCTCAGCCACACCTCAGCCTAACTTGTCACTGCACTGCTCTCCTGATTTTGTTAGCAAAATGGGAATTCATTGAAGCTCAAATGGCACACAATGCCAAAGTGTTAGAATCTCAGTCCAGATTGGAAGCAAGTTTAAGGACTCTGGCAGGAATTCCTTGAATCAGTATGTTAAAGATGTGGAGTTCGATTCAAGCACACTTAGGCATCAAACTATCGTTTTGAAGACATCGCGGATATTGGTCGGTCAAGAGCAGAAGAACCTAACCCGATTCCCCTAGATAACCCTGTGAGACTCACGGTGAGGAGACACCTGCTGAGTTAATACAGCGTTCTCAACCTCTCCCATAGATGATAGTGAGGACCAGCCTTAGACTAGGGTGATTAGGACCTTAGGTTTTGTACTGTTTGCTCTGACCTTTATAATCATTTGTGATGTTATTAATGAATTTTGTTTCTTTTATATCATTGCTTAATCATCTAAGTTGCTCATGAACGTGCGTATGATGTTTTTGACTTGATCCACATGAACTTCATTATTCTGATGCACTATGTATTGATTTCAAACCCGCAATCTTATGTTTCTTAACATAGGGGAGAAATTGTTTTCTGCTTTTTGACTTATCTGACAAAGGGGGAGAAAAATTATAACTTGATAATTGCATTGTTTTTACAATCTGATGTTTTTTTTGCTCTAATACTTAATAATGTAGTTTATAATACTCTTATGCTTGTTGTTGTGAAATGCTCAAGTTACAATTATATGAATTGTCAACTATGCCAAAAAGGGGGAGATTGTTGGACTTTAGTCTTTTGAATCCTAATTTTGACATAATTAACAAACATACAATGTTCATACACCACATGATAAATCTAATATTTGAATTGAGCAAGATTTCAGGAACAACAATCAAATCCTACACACTTGGAACATATTGCTTGGAACACAAGAAATCAACAAAAGTTGATTTTTTACTGAAGTAAATCGATTGGGAAATCGATTTCATAACAAGGGTGTAAGGAAACACAACTGTTTGTGTTGGTATAATCGATTGGGCAATCGACTGACTAAATTAGAAATGAAAATTGCACAAGTCAGTAGCACCCCAGTTTTGAGGGTAATCGATTGACAAATCGATTATACATTTCACAAATAAACCTGATTGAAATAAATCGATTGGGAAATCGATTGTACAAGTCACAGTGACACCCCAGTTATGAGGGTAATCGATTGGCAAATCGATTGCTTAAATATCATTTGCAAAACAACTTTCCCTGTGACAATCTATTGTGTAAAATTTCAATCAAGTTAAGTTTGGTTGCAATCGATTGGGAAATCGATTGAACTAAACTCCAGGTAAGAATCTTTTCAGACAAATACATACAAATCGATTGGTACGTCGATTAACATCAAAATAGCTGAGTCACTGACTTAAACACAATCGATTGGCAAATCGATTGAAAGAACTTTTGAAATCTCAGTGAACTCTGAGCTTGTGGCCAAATCGATTCTGAGTATTTGTTAATCGATTATGAAGACTTAATAAATCGATTACGAAATCGATTGGTATGTGTTTTACTTTGAACATAACATCTACAATCGATTACGAAATCGATGCATAT
>PGWS01029387.1:0-11832 GCA_002896235.1 Cicer reticulatum | reverse complement strand
AACTTACTTGCAGGATGTCCTAATCATGCTTATGACGATACTGCCCAAATGCAAATATTCTACAATGATTTGAGACCGAGCACTAGAATTATGTTGGATGCAACAGCAGGTGGTTCTTTGAATTACAAGACTGCAACAGAAGCACAAAAGATTATTGAGATCATGGCATCAAATGAACAAATGATGTTATATGATAGAGGTGGTGGATCAACAAGTGGTGTATTGGAGTTGAATGTTATGGATGGATTGGTCCCAGGCAGGGTATTCTCAAAACAGATAGAAGATGTTATTGCCACTGAGATAAAGAAAGGAATATCAGCTCTAAATATATAACCCCCGGTAGCCCCTGTCAAATTACTAAGGCAGACTAGTTGTAACCTTTGTGAAGGAGCACATAAAACTGGAGCCTGTGAAACACTGGATGACAATGAGTTAGAAGAACTAGAACAGGTGAATCTTGTTAGTAATAACGGGAGGCAGAATAATCCCTACTCTAATACATACAATCCTGGTTGGAGAAATCATCCAAATTTTTCCTGGAGAGATCAGCAAGGTGGTTCTCAGGGTCAACAAGGAGCTCAAACGAACCAATTTCCACCTAGAAAGGCTGCTTGGGAGAGTGCTATGGAGAAATTAGTGACAACCACAAATTCTTTCATTGAAGAGTCAAGAGCCATCCAGAAAAATCACTCTGCATCCATAAAGAATCTGGAAACTCAAGTGGGTCAACTTGCTCAACAAATGGCACAAAGAACGACTGGAAATTTGCCTAGTGACACGATTCCGAATCCACGAAATTATGTCAATGCCGTGACAACAAGGAGTGGCAAGGTAAGTGAACAAGTACCGCTTAAAGTCAAACAAAGTGTAAGTACTTCAAGCTCGACCCACTCAGAAGAAACAGTCACACCGACCTTAGTGGAGGAGCACACCACTCTTGAAAAGGAGGAAGAACCTGTGGTACAAAAAAGGGAACCACTGCCAAAACCAGAAATTCGACTTCCGTTTCCTCAAAGGTTAAAAAAGGAAGAAACAGAAAAACAATTCGGTAAGTTCCTTGATGTTTTTAAAAAATTACAAATTAACATTCCTTTTGCAGAGGCACTAGAACAGATGCCAACATACGCCAAGTTCATGAAGGAGATTCTATCGAAGAAAAGAAAAATCGGCGGTGAAACAGTGATGCTAACCGCAGAATGTAGTGCTATACTACAGAGAAAACTGTCGCTGAAGCTCAAGGATCCTGGAAGCTTCTCAATCCCATGTGCCATTGGAAATAGAACTTTTGGGAAGGCTTTGTGTGATCTTGGGGCTAGTGTAAGTCTTATGCCCCTTTCCATATACAAAAAACTGGGCATTGGAAAAGTCAAAGACACACAGCTGATGCTACAATTTGCGGATCGCTCAATGAAACACCCTTATGGAGTGGTGGAAGATGTGTTGGTTAAAGTGGATAAGTTCATTTTTCCAGTGGATTTCGTGGTACTAGACATGGAGGAAGACAATGACATTCCTTTGATTTTGGGGAGACCGTTCTTAGCAACAGGGCGAGCTATGATTGATGTACCAGATGGCACCTTAACCTTTAAGGTAAATGAGGAAACAGTTACATTCAATATTTTAAAAGCCATGGAGCATTCAAACGAAAGGGAAGGGTGCAACCGAATTGAGATTTTTAATTCGATAGTCGATGAAGAATGTGAACATCAAGGACACATTATGCCATTAGAAAGAGTGTTATGCCTACCCCAAGATGTTGTTAAAGAAAGTAAATATTCGAAGGTGAAAGAGGTTTTAGCCATGTTAGAAGCATCACCATCTTACTCCCCCCGTTTCCCCACTACACTGGAGGGGTTGAAAAGGAATGAAGATGAATATGTAGAGAAAAAGAAAGATACGCCATCGGCTGCACTCAAGCAATTGCCACCTCACTTGAAATATGTATCTCTTGGTGAGAAGGATGATGTGTTCTTCCTGTCATATATACCACCTTGACAATAGTTGACACGTCAAGCTAATGACTTTAAAGAAGCGCTTATTGGGAGGCAACCCAATTTTATATCCTTTGCACCGTATTTATTTATTGCATTTCAGATTTATTTTACTCCATTTAGTTCCAATTTTAGTCTCTAATTTCTAGTTCTCTTAGTTTTGATGTTTGGTATGAGCAAGGAATCAAAAAGATGCATTGAGAAGCGATTGTACAGCTCCAAATGACCGAACACTCGCCCAAGCGCGCCTGAAGCGCTTTTTCCAGGTGTTGCCACTGTAACCGCACGCCTGAAGCGCTTTTCACGGCTAAATTTTAAAACCCCCGTCTTCTCACATTCCAAACCTCCTCCATTATCATCAAAGGTCAATCTCCTTTTCTTCATTATCGCTCTCCAAACCCTCCTCCAATATCTCCAGTAAGTTTTCCTCTCCTATCCAACATTCTTTCATCCTCAAGTAAGTTTCCCCCAATTTCTAATATCAACTCTTTCTTGTTCAATGATGCATCTGGGTTCCTTAATTGTTCATACATGCATGTCGAATTTATGTTAGTATTAGGAATTGTTCATACATGCATGTTGATTTTCTGAGATTGAATAGGTGTTAATGTTGCCCATATGTGAGTTGTTCATGTGTTTTATGACTGCAACCCAACTGTTTGTTAAAATTACACAACCACTTTTGCACCTAAATTCCCACAAAACATGAGTGCACTCCAACTGTTTGTTAAAATGACACAACCACTTTTGCACCTTAAGGACCACGAAATTTGTATTGCACTCCAACTGATCGTTAAAATGCCATTCAATGCATACGCACTATTATCATGTACAAGTTTGTTGGACTAACCCAGGGCCACTTAAGTTGTTATTTTTCTAAAGGGGACCATGCTTAAATTAATTATCTCTAACTTGAAATATTTTGAACTATGAGTATGAATACTTGTTTTGCAGTAGCAAGAACTTTGAAAATTTAAGTGTGCATTTAACTGGACCAAATCTGTTAATTGTTGCTTGAGGACAAGCAATAGATTAAGTTTGGGGTTGTGATGACTCTTCATCATATGCATATTTTCCCACTATTTTAGTCTTATTTATCCACAATCATTAGTTAAATTAAGGATTTATTTGATATATTTTGTTGATTTTTGTTATTTGAGTTAATAAAATGTTTTGTGTTTTTATTTCATTGATTAAGTAGGAATTTTTCGTAATTTTACATTGTGTTTTGTTTTAGTGCAGTGCTGAATTTTGGTGAGTAAATCACATGACAATAATGTAGATTATTTCAGCTCATATATGAGGAGTTGTAGATGTCGCAATTGGAGTCAAACAATAGGCAAATGAAAGCATAAGAATCCATGAGCTACAACACTTATGAAAGACATCAAAACTAGAATTCAGACTCGAAAGAGGAAAGACAAAATTGCATATACCCGGACAGGCAGATGCCTGAGCGCGTTGGAGCGCGTCCCAACAGCGGCAGCCTGAAGCGCTTTTTCCAAGCATCTGCTACTTGCCAAACGCGCCTGGAGCGCCGACACGCGACCTGCAACCATAAAAATGCATGATTTTTTTACTTGTTTTAGGATCTTGTTCATCTCTTGGCGAAGTTGGCAAGTTCAACATAATAAATGATTTGATTATCAATTCAAAATAATTATTTAAAGATTTCTAACATACAACTTAGATGATAAAAGAGTAGTGGATGATGATTGAATCACGGGCTTGGGTGGCAACATGCAATTTCGGTGGACAGACAATTTCAATTGTGTGGTCGTCATAGATTTCGTCAACTCAATCTGAGACATTTATATGCGACAATCGAGGTAAACGTGTGTCGCATGGTGGCTTCCGACATTTGGAGTGCTAACTCGAAGTCACTTAGAAATTTCTCACCCGAATACCTCTAAGGTCTAACAATCTTGCCTAAAGGCTCAACAGCAGACCACTATGATCATGCTCATTCAGTTGTACTTTTCGAAAATCACTAGCGTTGTCAAGCCCTACCTACATGATGACAAAATAATCACCACTTCACAAATTCTCAATATTTATTATCTTCCCTCGTAGGCCTATGATACTCCATTAAGACCGTCATCTCAAACACAAATTTAAATTACCATTATTTCATCGACTATGAAGTTACTTCAATATTCTCATCACATAAACTTATTACAAATTTATAACCTCACAATTATTAATCATACATCATCATCATCAGATAAAATTATCACAATGCATCCATATTTTATTATCACATCACATAAACTCATTTAATCAAACATATACATAAAATTCATTCAACACTCAATATCATCATAATATTAAATACCACACAGTTAAAGAAAATAAATCAATCAACACCTTACAAGTATTTCTATTATATATTTTAATCTCAAAATTTGTAAATTTGTACATCAATTAATTTATTCTTTAAAGGGCTACTTCCGTACGTAGCGGGCCCGGGATGGATCGTTGGGAAATACGGTTTTTCCTTTTATTGCACAATATATTATACTCATGAAATCAAACTCTTTACCTTATTTCGACGCTTTTGCACACGAATACGATTCAACGAGCAAACAATATTTGTTTTTTGACTTTTTGTCCTTCAATCGATCTAACTCGACACTTTATGAGTAAACGTCAAAAATAAATTATGAGAAGACACTCGAAAAATGAATTTAATACTACTACTACTACTACGACTATCATCATTGTCATTTTTATTATTACTATTCATCATTATTATATATTATTATTATTAATATATATTATTATTATTATGATTTATTATTATTATTAATGATTTATTATTATTATTATTATTATTATTAATATTTTATATATATTATTATATATTATTATTTATTATTATTATTAATTATTATCACTAGTTTGGTCTAAATATGTACAAGATTAATGCATCATAGGAAAACACCCATATAAAAAAATTATATTATTATTACATTAATAAAATAGTTTATTATAAAAGATTTGTGTGTTACAATATTAATGACAATGACTAGCAACGTATCACAGAGTATTAATAACAATCAAGTATATAAGTCTACAAGATACCTAATCATAAGCAATAAATCAATTTATCTAATCTCATAGTTAAGTGATGACTCTCATCATCTGCATATTTTTTCATTGTTTTTAGTCTTATCTATCTGTGATTATTAGTTAATTGAAGAGTTAATCTATATATCTTGTTGATTCTAGTTCTTTGCGGTTAATAAAAGCTCTATGTTCTTATTCTTTTGATAACGGAGAAAATTTTCATAGGTTTTACAGTTGTTTTTATGTTTTAGTGTAGTGCTGAAATTTTGGTGAGAAATCAACATCGATCTATGTGGAGTATTCAGCCATATCTGGAGTTGTATATGTCCAATTTTTGTCAAACCAAGTGCAAATGAAATTCTAATATCCATAGTTACAACGTTCAAGAAAACACTACAATCCAATCCAGGACTCAAAGAGGAAAAAATGTAGAAAACATCAACATAGAAGTTGTGCGTCTGAAAGTGCAATCACTGAGGCCTGCGGGCGCATTTATGATTGGTGAAACTGTCAATTTGCACCTAAAGTGCAACAGCTGCGCCTGGAGTGCATTTCCGACTGATGAATCTGTCAATTCGCGGTGAAGACGCAACACCTGCCCTGAGGAGCGTGGATGCAAATTAGAACTCAATCAAAACAACGTTTTTATCACTTTTTATGAATCTTTTTTACTATTGTGAAGTTTGGAGGACTTGTCTATCTAGCAGAGAAACTCAAAGATGACATTTCTATCACCATTGGAGTATTTTTATCAAGAATACATTTATGAATCTTTTCTTGGACATTCTTCTCTTACATATCTATCTTTTAATCTCTTTGTTCATGAGTAACTTAAACCTTCATCTTGTTAGGTATGCAGTTTGTAACAAGAGGAAAACCCTTATTTTTCTAATTTAATTCTCTAGTTATATGAATGAGTTTAAATTATATTTCTATATTTGCTTCTTCACATGCTTTTTATTTAATTTATAACCCTCAATTTTGCTTCTTATTGTTTCTCAGCTTTAAAATGTTCTCACGATTCGCTATATTTGAAACGAACATTGACTTTACGAATGGCTTGAGATGAGAAGTTCTGATTATTGTAGCTTATAGAAATAGATGCATCTTCTTGATGTCGATTAAATTTGTTGCAAAGGCAAGCAGTTCAAAAAGAGAATTCTAGTATTTGTGAAGCTTAATTTTTAATCTTAAATACACTAAGGAATTAGGGGTACTTTGAATTAAGGGTTTTGTGCACTTAGGACTTAGGGCAAGAATAATAAAGAGAATTCGATAATAATTCAATAAAGGAATTTAGTAACTAGGATTAAATTAGAAACCAAGGTTGGATTCAAAGTGAAACTCATCATTGACATTTTTCTTGTAATAAAGAATCAATTTTATTACTCTTGTTTCTTTTTAAATATTATTTCCATCACTTCGGAAAATTTTTGTTGAATTTTAGTAATTAAATACAATTCGATAGTATAATGCAATCCTTGAGTTCGACACACGGTACTATCGTTTTATTATTACTTGCAACGATTTGGTACATTTGTTGAAACATTATCATTAAGTAAGTCAAACTAATATAGTTATACCTTTTTAGGAACATGAGTTGATGTAGAAGAATGGAGTGTCGCATTATTTGCAATGCCTAAAGCATGTCCCATCATGTTATCAACAACAATTTCAACTGAAGTAGCGAAACTGAAGTAGCGAAACTGAAGTAATTGAATTCAAATAACATAAAAACTCATTGAAATTACTAAAGTATCATTTAAATTTATAATACCTTCGAAAAGTCAAGCGTAATTGCAGCTTGAAATGAAAGACATTGAAGTCATTTGATTGCATCTTTCTATAAAAAGACAAAACAAGAAATCTTGAAAGGTTCATTGTTTGTTCTAAAGTTTATATTTGTAATATATTTGAGCTAAACAAGAAGTTATCTGAACATGACAAAAGAAAATTATTAGACAATGAAGCATTACCCTCACAAGATATCAAAACAACTAACTTTAAGGATAATAATGAGTACCCAATATTCCATTATGCACAGTCATATGGTCAAATGCAAAAATGAGCAGATAGTCTTAATTTTTATATTGTCTTAACAAATCTCATTAGGTAACTTCTTCCTTCAAAACTATATAGCATTGAATTGAATTGCAAGTAGTGTACACATAAGGGGAAATTAATAAAACTCAAACTCAACAAGATAAGAAAAATACAAATTCTAACCAAAAACCAAAACCATTTAAAAAAATTATTTGACCAAAAAATAAGTTACAGAAAGAACATAAAAACGACCTAAATCAAGCTAAAAGATAATTTTGAAGCATACCCATGAAGTAAGAATGCTAAACTAACACGAAGGTATGTACAATCACCATTTTAGATTCAATTTTATGCTAGTAAAAGGTCATAATTATTTCTTTTTAGCATCCATTTCAATTTCAATTTATTTGTCATTGTTTACCAAATATTTCATCCAAGGAACTACCAAATGTTTCATCCACAGAACACTAAAGTGAATAGAATATCGAATTTACAAAAGTGGAAGAGGATATAAGAGAGATATAAAAAGATAATAGAAAATTAGAAGTGATATCAAATTAAACATTTACAATAAATCAAAAAACAACAATAAGTAAGCGAAACTCATATTTATGAAGAAATTAAAATATAATATTATTAATTTGAAACGGGCGGGTTCGGGTATCCGTGGTTCAAGAATTCTGAACCGAACCCGTCCATTATAAACCACACAAACCCGTTTTTATTGACCCGCTTACCCGGAAACCCGATCTTGCCCACTCGTTACAGAAATTGGGCCGCGGACGGTTCAGTTTATTTTGGGCCTCGGGTTTTTGTCCAGCCCTAGTACATACCATTGACACACATTATATTGTTCGTTTTCGACATCAAAATAAAAATAGTAAAAGTAAAACATAAAATAAATCAGGAGACTAATAGGTTTAACCCATATGTGTGAAGAGTTTAAGGGTTAATATCATAATAAGAAAAAAGGCAGCGCTTGGACGAGGAAAAAATCAGCAAAGACAACAAACTAGGCTATCGTTTGCCACCGGTGATCGAAACTATTCCAGAAAAGGTTTTCTGTTTTCGTCCAAATTTCATTATGTTTTTTTACTCATTTAGCTAGTCAATTAAACACAATTTTCTATATTTTTAACAACCCCAATTTATCTCTAGAATATCAGACTTCTCTGTTTGTAGAATTCATTATTTTGCATCGTTCTCCTTCACCATAAGTCCGATTTGAGTGAAACCAACCCCAAAACGATTGCGTGAAAGTGGTTATATTATCCACTGACCTTCAAAATTTATTTTGATGTTTACCCATAAATTGTCGAGTTAGATCGATTGAAGGACAAAGAGTCAAAGAACAAAGATTGTGTGCTCATGGAATCGTATTCATGTGTGAAGGCGTCAAAATAAGGTAAGGGGTGAGAAAGTGTTTGAATTCATGAGTATAATATATTGTGAGATAAACGGGAAAACCGTATTTCCCAACGATTCATTCGGGGCTCGCTACGTACCGCAGTAGCCCTTTGAGTGATAAATTAATTAATGTGCAAAATGGAAATTGTGAGATTACAATATGGAATAGAAATACTTATAAGGTGTTGATTGATTCGTATAATGTGTGGTATTTAATATTATTGTGATTTTTGATTTAATTTCGTTAAATGTTGGGCATTTGATATTATTATTCGATATTTGATTTATTATCGTTAAATGTGTGATATTTAATATTATTGTGATATTGGATGTCGAATGAATTTTATGTATATGTTTGATTAGCCAGGTTTACATGGTATGATAATAAAAGGTGGATGCATTTTAATAAGTTTATGTGATTATGATGATGTATAATTAATAATAATGATGTTATAAATTTTTGGTAAGTCTGTACGATGATGTATGATTGTTGTTATAAGATTGTGATGAGTTTATGTGATGACGTGCGATAAATAATAGTGATGTTATAAATTATGATGAGAATATTGAAGTAACTCCATAGTTGATGAAATAATTGTGATTCCAATTTGTGTTTGAGATGATGGCCTTAATTAATGGAGTACCACATACCAACGAGGGGTGAAAATAAATTTTGAGATTTTGTGAAGTGGAGATTATTTTGTCATCATATAGGTAGGGCCTGACAACCCTAGTGATTCCGGGGAAGTACAACTGAATGAGCCTGATCGTGGGAGTCTGTTGTTGAGCCTTAAGGCAAGATTGTTAGACCTTGGTGATATTCGGGTGGGAAATTCCTAAGTGACTTGGAGGTAGCACTCTAAATGTCGGGAGCTATCATGCAACACACGTTTATCTCGACTTTCGCGTATATGTGTCTTGGGTTTAGGTGAGGGGATCTATACGGATATGGCCAATTTGAATTGTCCGCCCACCGGGATGGTGGCATAGTATCAAGCCTCCTAACCAAGTACTTCAGAGTTTGAATGGTACCACATTGTGAAGTAAAGTCTAAGCTCATGCATAACATTGCATTTCTTTGTGATTGTTTTGTTGTGATTGATGTGTTTCTCAAGTAATAATAATTAGTCTTAGATGATTTGATGCATATTATAATGAGATAATTATTTTACTTGAGTGACTTTGATGTTTTAATATGATACAATGTACTTAAATATTTTGATATATCGTAATGTGATTATGATACGGTCTATTATGATTGTTTGCATGTTCTTCTTACTTATATTATATTATTAACATGATTTCAAAACTCACGTCCTTCGTTGTTTATGTTTGACTGGTTTGGTCATGCGTTTGCAAAATCACAGTTGTTACAGGTTAATGAGTTTTGAAGTTCAAGTTTGGATGGAACCTGGCTCTGATAGGGGATACCGGGAATAAGAGTTGTAATTTGTATTTTACTTATTTAGTTTGAAACCACTTTTGTATGAAAAACTTATAAGTACTAGTAAGTTTTTAGAATTAAATCAAGTAATTATACTTAAATCAAGCTTATTGAGATTATACTACTTTATAGGAGTAAAAAAGTTTAGAGTGTTCCTTTTTATTTTTGAGAAATGTGATATCTTAAATTAAAAATAAAAGTTTTTATTTTCTTAGAAACAAATTTTTATTTGTCCCCTGCAAATTTTATAGTAAAATAATATAAATTACTATATATATAATTTTGAGGTTTAGGGTGTCACAAGAAGTACCCAACAATAAGAGGCGCGTATAAATAGTCAAAATATATTTTAGGATAAGCAAGCAAGAGAGACATACGTACTCTCAATTCAGAAGAAGTTGATGAAATTTTATATATACCCTCAATCCATAATAATGTGGTAATGTGAAAAATATTGGGCTAACATTATGAAATAATAATGTGATGTTATGAAATCATAATGTGAAATTAATTTATAAAATTTTGAATAGATGTTACGAAATAATATATAAATAAGAGATATAGTATAAGATATTGGATGATGTATAGAATTTGTGGAAAAACTATTTAGAAACTTTGTAGAGAAAACTCTCTAGGAAGTCAAACACGTATTGAATATTTAAAAATAATAAGTAATTATATTAAATTTGAGTTTAAATATCTATAAAAAAAATATTCTTATTTAGTATATAAGACACTTCATATATAACTACCTTAATAGAGAAACTTAAACGAAAAAAATTCTTAAACCTAGAAGTTTAGACAGTGCCAACAACTTTTCTTTGGTCCAATAATAGTAAAAAACTATTGTTAAGTTAAAAGAAGTCTATTAAACTCGGTGTTGAAATTGATAGATGTTTTTTGGCCTTTGATAACAATGCAAGAAAAGGCATAAATAAATCATTTTCACAGCCATGTTAGCCGGAAGCGCTATTAATAAAATCTTCCCTCAGACCATCAAAGCCAGGTAGTAAAAACTTTTTCTCCTTCTTTGCAATTTTAACATTTTCTTCTGATGAGCTCTCTCAGATATATATGTAAAAGCAAAAATGTGAAGTTAGATTAATCCAGGAGAAAAAATATATATAACTATATGACAGATAGAGGCGAAAATGTAAAGTTGATTTATACCGACATAAAACAAACGTATTGAGTAATAATGTAGAACTAATGTGAAAAATGTTATGGAAATGTTATGAAATAATAATGTGACGTTATGAAATAATAATGTGGAATTGATTGAGAAATTTTGAGTAGATGTTATGAAATAATAATTAAATAGGAGATATAATATAAAATAGTGGATGGTGTACATAATTTGTGGAAAAACTATTTAGAAATTGAGTAGACTCTCTATGAAGATGTACACATCATCTATTTTGATGAAGTGAGAAATGTTTGCATATTTGGAAGAAATAGTTTGAGGTTGGCAGTGAAGTCTATTTTAAATATATATAATAGATTTAGAGTAGAATTTTTGTTTTTGGTACATTAGTGGCGGACAAAGAAGGTATGTTTTCAAAGAAATAAAAAACTTTTATAATTAATTTGGGGTATCATATTCCTAAATATTTAAAAGAAACACTTTAAACTTTGTCCTCTTATAAAAATGTACAATCGCCAGAAACACTTTAAACTTTGTCCTCTTATAAGATTTTCATACACAGAGTCATTTCTAATAAAAAGATAAAAGTAAAATACATTTTACAACTCTTATTCTTGGTATCACCTATCAGAGTGAGATTTCTCCCAGCTTGAACATAAGACTCATTAACATGTAATAACTGCGATTTTGCAAACGCAGGACCAAGCTAGTCAAACACAAACAACAAAGGATGT
>PGWS01029382.1:0-24853 GCA_002896235.1 Cicer reticulatum | reverse complement strand
CAGTCAACAAGTTTGAAATAAGTCCCGCTCTATACCGAGAGTTGAAGGAGATTCATTTTGCCGGTAGACATAACGAAGACGCCAATAGACATCTCACAAATTTCTTTGAATTATGTGAAACAGTGAAGGTGGATGGTTTGTCTGAGGAAGGCAAGAGAGATGAAACTGTTCCCATTTTCATTGACAGATGATGCAAAGGAGTGGCTTCATTCCTTTCCTGTTGACAGATCACCACATGGGATGATCTTGAAGATAAGTTCTTGGAACAGTACTTTCCCCAGCTATGTTGTTAGAAAAAGCAAGAGATTTCCAGTTACAAACAAAAAGAGGGAGAATTCTCTCCGTGACACTTACAGGAGATTCAGAAACTTACTTGCAGGATGTCCTAATCATGCTTATGACGATACTGCCCAATGCAAATATTCTGCAATATTTAGAGACCGAGCACTAGAATTATGTTGGATGCCACAGGCAGGTGGTCTTTGAAATTACAAGACTGCAACAGAAGCACGAAGAATTATTAGATCATGTCATCAAATGAACAAATGATGTGTATGATAGAGGTGGTGGATCAAACAAGTGGTGTATTGGAGTTGAATGTTATGGATGGATTGGTCCCAGACAGGTATTCTCAAACAGATAGAAGATGTTATTGCCACTGAGATAAAGAAAGGAATATCAGCTCTAAATATACAACCCTCGGGTAGCCCCTGTCAAAATTACTAAGACAGACTAGCTGTAACCTTTGTGGAGGAGCACATAAAACTGGAGCATGTGAAACACTTGGATGACAATGAGTTAGAAGAACTAGAACAGTGAATCTTGTTAGTAATAACGGGAGGCAGAATAATCCATACTCTAATATGTACTCCTGTTTGGAGAAATCATCCAAATTTTCTTGGAGAGATCAGCAAGGTGGTTCTCAGGTCAACAAGGAGCTCAAACGAACCAATTTCCACCTAGAAAGGCTGCTTGGGAAAGTGGTATGGAGAAATTAGTGACAACCACAAATTCTTTCATTGAAGAGTCAAGAGCCATCCAGAAAAATCACTCTGCATCCATAAAGAATCTGGAAACTCAAGTGGGTCAAATTTCTCAACAAATGCACAAAGAACGACTGAAAAATTTGCCTAGTGACACGGTTCCGAATCCACGAAATTTGCCTAGTGACTGAAATTGCCTATGACACTGTCAATGCCGTGACAACAAGGAGTGGCAAGGTAAGTGAAAAAGTACCGCTTAAAGTCAAACAATGTGTAAGTACTTCAAGCTCGACCCACCTAGAAGAAATAGTCACACCGACCTTAGTGGAGGAGCACACCACTCTTGAAAAGGATGAAGAACCTGTGGTACAAAAAAGGAACCACTGCCTAAATCAGAAATTCGACTTCCGTTCCTCAAAGGTTTAAAAAAGGAAGAACAGAAAAACAATTCGGTAAGTTCCTTGAGTTTTTAAAAAATTACAATTACTTCCTTTTGCAGAGGCACTAGAATAGATGCCAACATACGCCAAGTTCATGAAGGAGATTCTATCGAAGAAAGAAAAATCGACGGTGAAACAGTGATGCTAACCGCAGAATGTAGTGCTATACTACAGACAAAACTGCCGCCGAAGCTCAAGGATCCTGGACGCTTCTCAGTCCCTGTTGTGCCATTGGAAATAGAACTTTGAGGAAGGCTCTGTGTGATCTATGGGAAAGTGTAAGTCTTATGCCCCTTTCCATATACAAAAAACTAAGGCATTGGAAAGTCAAAAGACCACACAGCTGATGCTACAATTTGCGGACGTCGCTCAATGAAACACCCCTATGGAGTGTGGAAGATGTGTTGGGTTAAAGTGGATAAGTTTCATTTTCCAGTGGATTTCGTAGGTACTAGACATGGAGGAAGACAATGACAGTCTCTTTGATTTTGGGGAGACCGTTCTTAGCAACAGGCGAGCTATGATTGATGTACCATATGGCACCTTAACCTTTAAGGTAAATGAGGAAACAGTTACATTCAATATTTAAAAGCCATGGAGCATTCAAACGAAAGAGAAGGGTGCAACTGAATTTTTTTTTTTTTAAATTCGATAGTCGATGAAGAATGTGAACATCAGGACACATATGCCATTAGAAAGAGTGTTATGCCTACCCCAAGATGTTGTTAAAGAAAGTAAATATTCGAAGGTGAAAGAGGTTTTAGCCATGTTAGAAGCATCACCATCTTACTCCCCCGTTTCCCCACTACACTGGAGGGGTTGAAAAGGAATGAAGATGAATATGTAGAGAAAAAGAAAGATACGCCATCGGCTGCACTCAAGCAATTGCCACCTCACTTGAAATATTATCTCTTGGTGAGAAGGATGATGTTTCTCCTGTCATATATACCACCTTGACAATAGTTGACACGTCAAGCTAATGACTTTAAAGAAGCGCTTATTGGGAGGCAACCCAATTTTATATCCTTTGTTTTGTTTTACACCGTATTTATTTATTGCATTTCAGATTTAATTTTACTCCATTTAGTTCCAATTTTAGTCTCTAATTTCTAGTTCTCTCTTAGTTTGATGTTTGGTATGAGCAAGGAACAAAAAGATGCATTGAGAAGCGATTGTACAGCTCCAAAATGACCGAACACTCGCCCAGCGCGCCTGAAGCGCTTTTTCCAGGTGTGCCACTGTAACCGCACGCCTGAAGCGCTTTTCACGGCTAAATTTTAAAACCCCCGTCTTCTCACATTCCAAACTCCTCCATTATCATCAAAGGTCAATCTCTTTTCTCATATCGCTCTCCAAACCCTCCTCCAATATCTCCAGTAAGTTTTTCCTCTCCTATCCAACATTCTTTCATCCTCAAGTAAGTTTCCCCCCAATTTCTAATATCAACTCTTTCTTGTTCAATGATGCATCTGGGTTCCTTAATTGTTCATACATGCATTGTCGAATTTATGTTAGTATTAGGAATTGTTCATACATGCATGTTGATTTTCTGAGATTGAATAGTGTTAATGTTGCCCATATGTGAGTTGTTCATGTGTTTTATGACTGCAACCCAACTGTTTGTTAAAATTACACAACCACTTTTGCACCTAAATCCCACAAAACATGAGTGCACTCCAATGTTTGTAAAAATGGACACAACCACTTTTTGCACTTAAGGACCACGAAATTTGTATTGCACTCCAACTGATCGTTAAAATGCCATTCAATGCATACGCACTATTATCATGTACAAGTTTGTTGGACTAAAACCCAGGGCCACTTAAGTTGTTATTTTTCTAAAGGGGACCATGCTTAAATTAATTATCTCTAACTTGAAATATTTTTGAACTATGAGTATGAATACTTGTTTTGCAGTAGCAAGAACTTGAAAATTTAAGTGTGCATTTAACTGGACCAAATCTGTTAATTGTTGCTGAGGACAAGCAATAGATTAAGTTTGGGTTGTGATGACTCTTCATCATATGCATATTTTCCCACTATTTTAGTCTTATTTATCCACAATCATTAGTTAAATTAAGGATTTATTTGATATATTTTGTGATTTTTGTTATTTGAGTTAATAAAATGTTTTGTGTTTTTATTTCATTGATTAAGTAGGAATTTTTCGTAATTTTACATTGTGTTTTGTTTTAGTGCAGTGCTGAATTTTGGTGAGAAATCAACATGACATATGTAGATTATTTCAGCCATATATGGCGTTGTAGATGTCCAATTGGAGTCAAACAAAGTGCAAATGAAAGCTAAGATCCATAGCTACAACTTTGATGAAGACATCAAAACTAAATTCAGACTCGAAAGAGGAGACAAATGCAATATACGCCGGACAACAGATGCTGAGCGCTTTGGAGCGCGCCTGAAGCGCTTTTTCAAGCATCTGCTACTGCCCAACGCGCCTGGAGTGCGCGACGCGCACCAGCTACCATAAAAAACGCAGATTTTTACTGTTTTAGGGATCTTTTTCACTCTTGGGAAGTTGGGAGTTCAACCATAATAATATGATTTATTATCATTCAAAATATTATTTAATGATTTCTAACGACAACTTAGATGATAAAAGAGTAGTGGAGATGATTGAAGTCACGGCCTTGGGTTGCGACATGCAATTTCGGTGGACAGACAATTCAAATTGTGTTGGTCGTCATAGATTTCGTCAACTCAATCTGAGACATGTATATGCGACAATCGAGGTAAACGTGTGTCGCATGGTGGCTTCCGACATTTGGTGTGCTACCTCGAAGTTACTTAGAAATTTCTCACCCGAATACCTCTAAGGTCTAACAATCTTGCCTAAAGGCTCAACATCAGACCACTACAATCATGCTCATTCAGTTGTACTTTTCGAAAATCACTAGCGTTGTCAAGCCCTACCTACATGATGACAAAATAATCACCACTTCACAAATTCTCAATATTTATTATCTTTTCTCGTAGGCCTATGATACTCCATTAAGACTGTCATCTCAAACACAAATTTAAATTACCATTATTTCATCGACTATGAAGTTACTTCAATATTCTCATCACATAAACTTATTACAAATTTATAACCCTCACAATTATTAATCATACATCATCACCATCAGCTAAAATTATCACAATGCATCCATATTTTATTATCACATCACATAAACTCATTTTAATCAAACATATACATAAAATTCATTCAACACTCAATATCATCATAATATAAATACCACACAGTTAAAGAAAATAAATCAATCAACACATTACAAGTATTTCTATTATATATTTTAATCTCAAATTTCTAAATTTGTACATCAATTAATTTATTCTTTAAAGGGCTACTTCCGTACGTAGCGAGCCCGGGATGGATCGTTGGGAAATACGGTTTTTCCTTTTATTGCACAATATATTATACTCATGAAATCAAACTCTTTACCTTATTTCGACGCTTTTGCACACGAATACGATTCAACGAGCAAACAATCTTTGTTTTTTGACTTTTATGTCCTTCAATCGATCCTAACTCGACACTTTATGAGTAAACGTCAAAAATAAATTATGAGAAGACACTCGAAAAATGAATTTAATACTACTACTACTTACTACTACTACGACTATCATCATTGTCATTTTTATTATTACTATTATCATTATTAATATTATTATTATTATTATTATTATGATTATTATTTATTATGATTATTATTATTATTATTTATTATATTATTATTATATTATTATTATTTATACTCGTTTGATCTAATATGTACAAGATTAATGCATCATAGAAACACCCATATAAAAAAAAATTAATCCTAAAATTTATCAATATAATTCTAAAAGGATTTGAACACCAATTAGTTATTTAAAATTATATTACATTAATAAAATACGTTATTATAAAATTTGTGGTGTTACATATATAAATGAGAAGACTAAGCAACGTATCGCAAGTATTAAAATCACAACAAGTTATATGTCTACAAGATACCTAATCATAGCAATAAATCAATTTATCTAATCTCATAGTTAAGTGATGACTCTTCTTCATCATATGCATATTTTTTCATTGTTTTTAGTCTTATCTATCTGTGATTATTAGTTAATTTGAAGAGTTAATTTATATATCTTGTTGATTCTAGTTCTTTGGGTTAATAAATAGTCTATGTTCTTATTCCTTTGATTACGGAGAAAATTTTCATAGTTTTTACGTTGTTTTTATGTTTTAGTGTAGTGCTGAATTTTGGTGAGAAATCAACATGATCTATGTGGAGTATTTCAGCCATATCTGGAGTTGTATATGTCCAATTTTTGTCAAAACCAAGTGCAAATCAAATCTAATATCCATAGTTACAACGTTCAAGAAAACACTACAATCCAATCCAGACTCAAAAGAGGAAAAAATGTAGAAAACATCAAACATAAGAAGTTGTGCGTCTGAAGTGCAACACTGAGCCTGGGGCGCATTTATGGATTGGTGAAACTGTCAATTTGCACCTAAAGTGCAACAGCTGCGCCTGGAGCGCATTTCCGCACTGATGAATCTGTCAATTCGCGGGTGAAGCACAACACCTGCCCTGAGGAGCGTGATGCAAATTAGAACTCATCAAAACACGTATTTATCACTTTTTATGAATCTTTTTACTATTGTGAAGTTTGGAGACTTGTAATCTAGCAGAGAAACTCAAAGATGACCATTTCTATCACCATTGGAGTATTTTTATCAAGAATCATTTATGAATCTTTCTTGGAATTCTTCTTTAATATCTATCTTTTATCTCTTTGTCATGAGTAACTAAACCTTATTTGTTAGGGATGAGTGTAACAAGAGGAAACCCTTATTTTTCTAATTTAATTTCTAGTTATATGAATGAGTTTATTAAATTATATTTCTCATATTTGTTCTTAATGCTTTTTATTAAATTATAACCCTCATATTTGTTCTTATGTTTCTCAGCTTTAAAATGTTCTACGATTCGTATTTTGAAACGAAATTGGACTTTACGAATGCTTGAGATGAGAAGTTCATGATATTGTAGTATAGGAATAGATGCATCTCTTGATGTCGATTAAATTTGTTTGCAAAGGCAGCAGTTCAAAAAGAGAATTCTAGTATTGTGAAGCTTAATTTAATCTTAAATACACTAAGGAATTAGGGGTACTTTGGAATTAAGGGTTTTGTCACTTAGACATTAGGGCAAGAATAATAAAGAGAATTCGATAATAATTCAATAAAGGAATTTAGTAGCTAGGATTAAATTAGAAAACCAAGGTTGGATTCAAAGTGAAACTCATCATTGACATTTTTCTTGTAATAAAGAATCAATTTTATTACTCTTGTTTCTTTTTAAATATTATTTCAATCACTTCGGAAAATTTTTGTTGAATTTTAGTAATTAAATACAATTCGATAGTATAATGCAATCCTTGAGTTCGACACACGGTACTATCGTTTTATTATTACTTGCAACGATTTGGTACATTTGTTGAAACACTATCATTAAGTAAGTCAAACTAATATAGTTATACCTTTTTAGGAACATGAGTTGATGTAGAAGAATGGAGTGTCGCATTATTTGCAATGCCTAAAGCATGTCCCATCATGTTATCAACAACAATTTCAACTGAAGTAGCGAAACTGAAGTAATTGAATTCAAATAGCATAAAAACTCATTGAAATTACTAAAGTATCATTTAAATTTATAATACCTTCGAAAAGTCAAGCGTAATTGCAGCTTGAAATGGAAGACATTGAAGTCATTTGATTGCATCTTTCTATAAAAAGACAAAACAAGAAATCTTGAAAGGTTCATTGTTTGTTCTAAAGTTTATATTTGTAATATATTTGAGCTAAACAAGAAGTTATCTGAAGATGACAAAAGAAAATTATTAGACAATGAAGCATTACCCTCACAAGATATCAAAACAACTAACTTTAAGGATAATAATGAGTACCCAATATTCCATTATGCACAGTCATATGGTCAAATGCAAAAATTAGCATATAGTCTTTAATTTTTATATTGTCTTAACAAATCTCATTAGGTATCTTCTTCCTTCAAAACTATATAACATTGAATTGAAATTGCAAGTAGTGTACACATAAGGGGAAATTAATAAAACTCAAACTCAACAAGATAAGAAAAACACAAATTCTAACCAAAAACCAAAACCATTTAAAAAAATTATTTAACTAAAAAAATAAGTTATAGGAAGAACATAAAAACGACCTAAATCAAGCTAAAAGATAATTTTGAAGCATACCCATGAAGTAAGAATGCTAAAACTAACACAAAGGTATGTACAATCACCATTTTAGATTCGATTTTATGCTACTAAAAGGTCATAATTATTTCTTTTTAGCATCCATTTCAATTTCAATTTATTTGTCATTGTTTACAAAATATTTCATCCACGGAACCACCAAATGTTTCATCCACAGAACACTAAAGTGAATAGAATATCGAATTTACAAAAGTGGAAGAGGATATAAGAGAGACATAAAAAGATAATAGAAAATTACAAGTGATATCAAATTAAACATTTACAATAAATCAAAAAAATAACAATAAGTAAGCGAATCTCATATTTATGAAGAAATTAAAATATAATATTATTATTTGAAACGGGCAGGTTCGTGTATCCATGGTTCAAGAATTTTGAACCGAACTCGTCCATTATAAACCACACAAACTCGTTTTTGTTGACCCGCGTACCCGAAAATCCGATCTTGCCCACCCGTTACAGAAATTGGACCGCTGACGGTTCAGTTTATTTTGGGCCTCGGTTTTTTGTCCAGCCCTAGTAAAACATAAAATAAATCAGGAGACTAATAGGTTTCACCCATATGTTTGAAGAGTTTAAGGGTTAATATCATAATAAGAAAAACGGCAGCGCTTGGACGAGGAAGAAATCAGCAAACACAACAAACTAGGCTATCGTTTGCCACCGATGATCGAAACTATTGCAGAAAAGGTTTTCTGTTTTCGTCCAAATTTCAGTATGTTTTTTTTACTAGATTTAGCTAGTCAATTAAACACAATTTTCCATATTTTTTAACAACCCCAATTTATTCTAGAAATATCAGACTTCTCTGTTTGTAGAATTCATTATTTTGCATTCGTTCTCCTTCACCATAAGTCCGATTTGAGTGAAACCAACCCCAAAACGATTGCATGAAAGTGGTTATATTATCCACTGACCTTCACAAAATTTATTTTGATGTTTACCATTAATTGTCGAGTTAGATCGATTGAAGGACAAAGAGTCAAGAACAACAGACTGTGTGCTCATGTGGTAATCGTATTCATGTGTGAAAGCGGTCGAAATAAGGTAAGGGTGAAGAAAATGTTTGAATTCATGGAGTATAAATATATTGTGAGATATAACGGGAAAACCATATTTCCCAACGATTCCATTCGGCTCGCTACGTTACCGCTTAGTTTAGCCCTCTAATTAGTTGAAGTGCGTTGTCAATTAAGTGTGGATGCAAAATGCAGAAACATATTAGTGAGAATTAAAATATGGAACATAAATACTTATAAGGTTGTTTGATTTTGATTCGTATATATGTGGGTATTTAATATTATGTATATTTTGATTTAATTTCATTAAATGTTGGGCATTGATAATATTATTCGATATTTATTTATTATCGTTAAATGTTGATATTTAAATATTAATTGTGATATTGGATGTCGAATGAATTTTATTGTATATGTTGGGATTAGCCAGGTTTACATGGTATTGATTAATAAAAGGTGGATTGCATTTTAATAAGTTTATGTGATTATGATGATGTGTATATAATTAATAATAATGATTGTTATAAATTTTGGTAGTCTGTACGATGATGTATGCATTGTTGTTATAAGATTGGTGATGAAGTTTTATGTGATGACGTGCGATAAATAATAGTGATTGTTATAAATTATGATGAGAATATTGAAGTAACTCCATAGTTGATGAAATAATTGTGATTCAATTTGTGTTTGAGATGATGGCCTTAATTAATGGAGTACACATTACCAACGAGGTGAAAACTAAATTTTGAGATTTTGTGAAGGTGGAGATTATTTTGTCATCATATAGGTAGGCCTGACAACCCTAGTGATTCCGGGAAGTACACTGAATGAGCCTGATTGGAGTCTGTTGTTGAGCCTTAAGCAAGATTGTTAGACTTGTTGATATTCGGGTGGGAATTCCTAAGTACTTGGAGGGGTAGCACTCTAAAATGTCGGGAAGCTATCATGCAACACACGTTTATCTCGACTTTCGCGTATATGTGTCTTGGGTTTAGTGAGGGGATCTATACGGAATGGCCAATTTGAATTGTCCGCCCCCGGGATGGTGGCATAGTTATCAAGCCTCCTAACCAAGTACTTCAGAGTTTGAATGGTACCACATTGTGAAGTAAAGTCTAAGCTCATGCATAACATTGCATTTCTTTGTGATTGTTTTGTTGTGATTGATGTGTTTCTCAAGTAATATATAATTAGTCTTAGATGATTTGATGCATATTAATAATGAGATAATTATTTTACTTGAGTGACTTTGATGTTTTAATATGATACAATGTACTTAAATATTTTGATATATACGTAATGTGATTATGATACGGTCTATTATGATTGTTTGCATGTTCTTCTTACTTATATTATATTATTAACATGATTTCAAAACTCACGTCCTTCGTTGTTTATATGTTGAACTGGTTTGGTCATGCGTTTGCAAAATCCAGTTGTAACAGGTTAATGAGTTTTGAAGTTCAAGTTTGGATGGAACCTGGCTCTGATAGGGGATACGGGAATAAGAGTTGTAATTTGTATTTTACTTATTTAGTTTGAAACCACTTTTGTATGAAAACTTATAGTATAGTAAGTTTTTAGAATTAAATCAAGTAATTATACTTAATCAAGCTTATTGAGATTATACTACTTTATAGGAGTAAAAAGTTTAGAGTGCTTCCTTTTATTTTTGAGAAATGTGATATCTAAATTAAAATAAAAGTTTTTATTTTCTTAGAAACAAATTTTTATTTGTCCCCTGCAAATTATATAATAATATAAATTACTATATTATATAATTTTGAGGTTTAGGGGTGCACAAGAAGTACCCAACAATAAGAGGCGCGTATAAATAGTCAAAATATTAATTTAGGATAAGCAGCCAAGAGAGACATCGTACTCTCAATCAGAGAAGTTGATGAAATTTTATATACCCTCATCCATAATAATGTGGTATGTGAATAAATATTGGGCTAACATTATGACATAATAATGTGATGTTATGAAATCATAATGTGGAAATTAATTTATAAAATTTGTGAATAGATGTTACGAAACATATATAATAAGAGATATAGTATAAGATATGGATGATGTATAGAATTGTGGAAAAACTATTTAGAACTTTGTAGGAGAAAACTCTCTAGGAAGTCAAACACGTATTGAATATTTAAAAATAATAAGTAATTATATTTAAATTTGAGTTTAAATATCTATAAAAAAAATATTCTTATTTAGTATATAAGACACTTCATATATAACTACCTTAATAGAGAAACTTAAACGAAAAAAATTCTTAAACCTAGAAGTTAGTTAGACAGTGCAACAACTTTTCTTTGGTCCAAATATAGTAAAAAACTATTGTTAAGTTAAAAGAAGTCTATTAAACTCGGTTTGAAATTGATAGATGTTTTTTGGCCTTTGATAACAATGCAAAGAAAAGGCATAAATAAATCATTTTCACAGCCATGTTAGCCGGAAGCGCTATTAATAAAATCTTTCCCTCAGACCATCAAAGCCAGGTAGTAAAAAACTTTTTCTCCTTCTTTGCAATTTTAACATTTTCTTCTGATGAGCTCTCTCAGATATATATGTAAAAGCAAAAATGTGAAGTTAGATTAATCCAGGAGAAAAAATATATATAACATATATGACAGATAGAGGCGAAAAATGTAAAGTTGATTTATACCGACATAAAAACAAACGTATTGAGTAATAATGTAGAACTAATGTGAAAAATGTTATGGAAATGTTATGAAATAATAATGTGACGTTATGAAATAATAATGTGGAATTGATGAGAAATTTTGAGTAGATGTTATGAAATAATAATTAAATAGGAGATATAATATAAAATAGTGGATGGTGTACATAATTTGTGGAAAAAACTATTTAGAAATTGAGTAGACTCTCTATGAAGATGTACACATCATCTATTTTGATGAAGTGAGAAATGTTTGCATATTTGAAGAAATAGTTTGAGGTTGCAGTGAAGTCTATTTTAAATATATATAATAGATTTAGAGTAGAATTTTTGTTGTTTTGTACATTAGTGGCGGACAAAGAAGATATGTTTTCAAAGAAATAAAATACTTTTATAATTAATTTGGGTATCATATTCTAAATATTTAAAAAAGAAACACTTTAAACTTTTTCCTCTTATAAAAAATGTACAATCGCCATAAACTTGATTTAACTAAAATTCTTAATTTAATTTCGGAACTTACTAGTACTTATAAGATTTTCATACAAAGAGTCATTTCTAATAAAAAGATAAAAAGTAAAATACATTTTACAACTCTTATCTTGGTATCACCTACCAGAGTGAGATTTCTCTCAGCTTGAACATAAGACTCATTAGCATGTAATAACTGCAATTTTGCAAACGCAAGACCAAGCTAGTCAAACACAAAACAACAAAGGATGTGAGTTTTGAAATTATATAATAGTTTAATACAAGTAAGGAAGAACACACAGTTAAACATAAATAACTGTATCATTACACAAACATTCCTCAAGGAAAAACATCACATTATAAAGTCAAAATCACTTAAGGAAAATCAATAAATTTCACTACAAACACCAAATCATGTAAGAGAAATTATTATCGCACACAATAGCTATTAATACAGTAGAACAATTACAAGAAAATTGCATACTATGCATGAGCTTATACTCTACTTCACAATGTGGTACAATAACTAACTCTGAAGTACTTGGTTAGGAGGCTTGATACGTTGTCACCATCCCGGTGGACGGAAAATTCTAATTGGCTCTCTCCTCACAGATTCCCTCAACTCAACCCGAGACATGTATATGCGACAATCGAGGTAAACGTGTGTTGTATGGTGGCTTCCGACATTTGGAGAGCTACCTCCAAGTCACCTACGAAATCTCAACCCGAATACCTCCAAGTATAACAATCTTGCCTTAAGGCTCAACAGCAGACCGCCACAATCAGGCTCAATATATATTTCCCCAATCACTAGGCTTGTCAGACCCTACCTATATTGATGACAAAATAATATCCACTTCAAAAACTCTCAATATATATTTCTCCCAATCTTGGCCTATGATTACTCCATTACGACCTTCATCTCAAACATAAATTGGAATCACCATTATTTCATTAATATATGGGGGATATGTCATTATTTTGAATACAAATTATATAACATCACTATCATAAATCACACATCACCATCATTCCATAAATTCATCACAAATTTATAGCATTCTATCATCAATCATAACTCATCACATAAACTTATCACAATTTATAAAATCACAATTGTTAATCATACATAATCATCATCACAAAAAATTATCATAACGTATCCATCATTTATTATCACATCACAAAATTCATCTAATCAAACATATACATAAATTAATTCGATACTCAATATCACAATAATATCAAATACCACACATTTAAAGAAATAAAATTAATCAACACCTTACAAATATTTATATTCTATATTTTAATCTCACAATTTTCATATTGCACATTAATTAATTTATCATTTGAATGACAACTGCCATATGTAGCGAGCCCCGAATGAAATCATTGGCAAATCCGATCATCTCACAATGTATTATACTCATGAAATCACAAAATTGTCGAGACAATAAATTACGCATAGCAAAATCGGAGTCAAAACAACAGAAAAAACTGCAGAAAAAGTCTTCACCGACTCATCGGAGAACACCAGAAGGCTATGACGTCAACTTCACCGAAAAATGCAATTGAGCGTTAGAAGGGTTGCTGCAATTGACTGTAATTAGACTGATATTTTATATATTTTTTTTTTTAATTGCCTAAAAAAAGGGTGCACATAGCAATGTACAGTACAAAAGTAAAGCTGTTAGGCCGCCCAACACAGGGTTGTCAAGCCTGAGGCAGAAATAGTGGTTTGTAATGAGTGACTAACAGATGTAGGAAGGAAGAGTTCAACTAGTAATAGCCCAAATTAATATGCAGAAAGTAAAAAATAGGGTTGTAAACAGTTCGTCTGGTCCACTAGTATTTCTAAATGCCCTAATAAATAATAATTTATTTTTCTAGAAACGTTTTTCAAAATACTCATTATAACATAATATATTTATCCTTAACAATAGAATAAATCTAATTTTAACCCAAACTTTCATATTCAAATATAGATACTAAGTATATACTATAACATTTTTTCAAATAATTACATAAAAATACATCATTCTATAGAATAATCAAAATAATAAATAAAATAAATAATATTAATATAATCAATATATATATTAATTACTAAATCACAAATATAAATATGTATAAATTCTTCATACTATAACAACTGGATAATAATAAAGTAAACTCATATCAATATTAGTAATACCTCAGGAGTAACTATGTTAAAATAAATAGTTAAATAGAATATATTATAAAAATAAATATAATTATGTATACACCTAACATTAATCAAGACATACAAGAAAATATCTCATTAACTACAAAACACATATACACGTACAATCGTACATAAGAAATATATATTATAAAAATTGGATATCTACACTAATCGTACGACAATAATACATGATTTGAAAGACTTGTTTATCAAGTTTTTGATTTTTGTAAACAAACTATACAAATGTATATATATCTTTTGTATTTCTATGTATTCTATTTTTATGTTAGAGTATTATGGTGCATATTGAAAAAATTTCTATAATCTTTAGTGTTTATTTTTTATTTGTTATTTCAGTTATTAAATATTACTATTGTAATCAATAAATAAATGCTATCTAAATGTGTGAATTATAATAGAGTTTTTAAAAAAGAAGTTATTCAAGAATTCGATTAACTCTTCCTCTTCATTTAAAAGAGTTTTATGAGATAAGTAAAGTAAATTAGGCCCTATAGTATACTCTTAGTTTTGTTGCCGTTGTTAAAAGTAATAGATCTTCATATTCTAATGGTTAAACTCAAACTAAATCGTTATAGAAAAATTCCAATATTAATAAATTATAACCCCAACAAAACTAGAAATTCGAATGCACCCAAACCAAATATATATCCATTAAACAACAAAGATGTCAATAAAATGAAAAAAAAAAAAATAGATAACACGAAAATATATAAGAGATGGTTTTTCTGAAATACATCTGATTGGAATAACAATAAAACTTAGGTTCAAACTTTTAGTGTTTCCTATCACTTGGTGGTGGATGGTAGGGTTGCAACAAGGGGGATTAGTACATATCATTGGCACACATTCTAATGAACGTCTTCCACAACAAGGTGGTAAACTTGCTTGTACATTGCCAATGTGAGCACACACAATAGCAACCAAAATTTTACAAACTCAAGAACATCTTCATTATAGTTTTCATTTAATAACCGAGCTTGGTTGGCAAAGAAAAGCAATGTTGATACGTTATAGGTAATGGTATGTTAAAACAATGTTAACTTATTTATAGAGAAAAATAAAATTCTCTATAGTGTGATCTACAAAATCCCTCCCTAAATAAATATTATTAAATCATGATAAATATAAATCATATGATTTTTGAGAAAAAAATAAAAAATTTTATTTTATATGAGAGACACATCTTTATTTCAGTAACTAAATAAACATTTTTATATTAATGAGATCCGTGTTATCAGGAAAATAAACTTGTCAATTAATATATATAATCTAATTTTTAATATCTTTTTATAAAGTGTTCAATGAATTTCTAAATTTCCTAATTTAAACATGTACACCGTCCGTCAGCAATTTTTTTGGTCTAAAAAAACATTCCTAATTTATAAGATTGTACATAAAAAATTACAACAACAAAATTTACTCTACAATATATTTATGTTAACTTTATAATTCTGTTTGTTTCTATTATAATTAATTGTACTAACATGACTTGAATAACTTTAAGAAGTATAAAACCATTAAACGTGAGGTGTCATTACAAAATAATTTTTGGGTATTATTTTCAAATTAATGATAATGATAAAAAATATATTCCTACTTTTTATTTACGTAGAAAATATAAGTAAATGAACTAATGAATATAAAAATTCCAACTTGTATAACATAAATTGACCATATCAAAGTTTCAAACGAAAGTAGTTCTCAATAGAAGGTTGAAATAATATGATTTATTATCATGCAAATATTATTATTTTAAAGATTTCTAACAATAACTTAGATGATAAAAGAGTAGTGGAGATGATTGAAGTCATGGCCTTGGGTTGCAACATGCTATTTCGGTGGACAGACAATTCAAATTGTGCGGCCCTCATAGATTTTCGTCAACTCAATCTGAGACATGATATGCGACAATCGAGGTAAACGTGTGTCGCATGGTGGCTTTCCGACATTTGGAGTGCTTACCTCGAAGTCACTTAGAATATTTCTCACCCGATAACCTCTAAGGTCTGACAATCTTGCCTAAAGGCTTCACAACAGACCACTATGATCATGCTCATTCAGTTGTACTTTTCGAAATATCACTAGGGTTGTCAAGTGATGACTCTTCATCATATGCATATTTTCCCCACTATTTTAGTCTTATTTATCCTCAATCATTAGTTAAATTAAGGATTGATTGATATATTTTGTTGATGTTGTTCTTTGAGTTAATAAATGTTTTTGTTTTGTTTAAGTAGGATTATTTGCTTTAGATGTCCAATTGGAGTCAACCAAGTGCAAATGAAAGCTAAGATCCATACTACAACTTTTATGAAGACATCAAAACCATTCAGACTCGAAAGAGGAGACAAATGCAATATACGTCGGACAGCAGATGCTGAGCGCGCCCAAGCGCACCTGAAGCGCTTTTACCAGCATCTGTTACTGCCCAAACGCGCCTGGAGCGCGTTTTCTGCGTTGGGGCGCGCGACGCGCACCAGCAACCATAAAAGCAGATTTTTACGTTTTAGGGATCTTTTTCACTCTTGGGAAGTTGGGAGACTTGTGCCCTGCATAGAAACTAACAAACGGCCGTTTCTACATCATTGGAGCAGTTTTATCAAGAATCATTCATGAATCCTATTTTGTAATTCTTCTCTAATCTTTATCTCTTTATTTCTGTCATGAGTAACTAAAACCTATTTGTTAGGATGATGTAACAAGATGAAACCCTTTTTTTATGATTTGATTTCTGTTATATGAATGAGTTTATTGAATTATTTTTTCATCTCTAAGCTTAATGCTTTTTATTGCTTGATCAACATTAAATGTGTCTATGATTGGTATTTGAAACGGAAGTGGCTTTACGAATGCTTGAGAGAGAATTCATCGAATTTGTAGTCTAGACATAGTGCAGGTCATGAAAACCCAATTAAATTAGTTGCAAAGCAATAATTTCAAGAGAATTTATATACGGTAATGCTTAATTCTAAGTTCTTAATCAACTAAGAATTAGGGATACTTTGGAATAAAGGTGGCTGACTGCAAGACATTAGGGCAAGAATATAAAGAGAATTCGGTAATAATTCAATAAAGAATTCAATAACTAGATCAAAATTAGACACCAAGGTTGGATTCGAGTGAAACCATCCCTCACATTTTTCTCATTTATAAAAAGATCAAATTTACTATTGCTGTCAATTTTAATTATTAATATTCAATCAACTTGGGAACTTTTTGTTCAATTTTAGTAACTAAATATAATTCAATAGTAAAATGCAATCCTGAGTTCGACACTCGGTACTCCGTTTTATTATTACTTGCAACGATTCAGTACAACTTGCTGAAACGCTATCAAGTTTTTGGCGCCGTTGCCGGGGGATTGCCATATCATATTTGAATTTATTAATTATTTCTGAATGTTGATTTTTGCTCTGCATAAAATTTCTTCTTTTATTTTATTTCAAAAAAAATGTTTCTGTTTTAAAACTGTTTTGTTTTTTACTAATTATTTATTTTTCTTTAGTTTAAACTCTTCATTACTCACAATAAGTCTAACCTTGTATGCGAGGCCAGTCCTCAGCTGAACTATCTTTTGATCCAGAACCGAAAAAACAGCAAGGGCACATCGAAAGACAGCTCGGAGAAAGGGAGACAAAGGGAAAGCATTTTGTTGTGGAAGAAGTGGTTTTTGGGTGATTCCATCATAGTTACTGAGATGGCCGATCCACACTACTAGAACGTACTCTTGGCGAGTATGGGAATCGAATAGAAATCATCCTCGATTGCCCATCCATAACCAACCGGTTACAGTCAACAAGTTTGAAATAAGTCCCCGCTCTATACCGAGAGTTGAAGGAGATTCATTTTGTCGGTAGACATAACGAAGACGCCAATAGACATCTCACAAATTCTTTGAATTATGTGAAACAGTGAAGGTGGATGGTTTGTCTGAGGAAGGCAAGAGAATGAAACTGTTCCCATTTTCATTGACAAATTGATGCAAAGGAGTGGCTTCATTCCTTTCCTGCTGACAGCATCACCACATGCGATGATCTTGAAGATAAGTTCTTGGAACAATACTTTCCCCCAGCTATGTTTGTTAGAAAAAGGCAAGAGATTTCCCAATTACAAATAGAAAGAGGGAGAATCTCTCCGTGACACTTACAGGAGATTCAGAAACTTACTTGCAGGATGTCCTATCATGCTTTATGACGATACTGCCCAAATGCAAATATTCTACAATGATTTGAGACCGACCGAGCACTAGAATTATGTTGGATGCAACAGCAGGTGGTTCTTTGAATTACAAGACTGCAACAGAAGCACAAAAGATTATTGAGATCATGGCATCAATGAACAAATGATGTTATATGATAGAGGTGGTGGATCAACAAGTGGTGTATTGGAGTTGAATGTTATGGATGGATTGGTCCCAGGCAGGGTATTCTCAAAACAGATAGAAGATGTTATTGCCACTGAGATAAAGAAAGGAATATCAGCTCTAAATATATACCCCCGGTTAGCCCCTGTCAAAATACTAAGGCAGACTAGTTTAACCTTTGTGAAGGAGCACATAAACTGGAGCCTGTGAAACACTGGATGACAATGAGTTAGAAGAACTAGAACATGTGAATCTTGTTAGTAATAACGGAGGCAGAATAATCCCTACTCTAATACATACAATCCTGGTTGGAGAAATCATCCAAATTTTTCCTGGAGAGATCAGCAAGGTGTTCTTAGGGTCAACAAGAGCTCAAACGAACCAATTTCCCCTAGAAAGGCTGCTTGGACAGTGAAGTGCTATGGAGAAAATTACTGACAACCACAAATTCTTCATTGAAGAGTCAAGAGCCATCCAGAAAAATCACTTGCATCCATAAAGTATCTGGAAAAACTCAAGTGTGTCAAATTTCTCAACAAATGGCACAAAGAACGACTGAAAATTTGCCTAGTGACACGGTTCCGAATCCACAAAATGATGTCAATGCCGTGACAACAAGGAGTGGCAAGTAAGTGAAAAAGTACCGCTTAAGTCAAACAAAGATGTAAGTACTTCAAGCTCGACCCACCACAGAAGAGAAACAACACAGACCGACCTTAGTGGAGGAGCACACCACTCTTGAAAAGGATGAAGAACCTGTGGTACAAAAAAAGGGAACCAATGCCTAAACCAGAAATTCGACTTCGTTTCCTCAAAGGTTAAAAAAGAAAAAAAACAGAAAAACAATTCGGTAAGTTCCTTGATGTTTTTAAAAATTACAAATTAACATTCCTTTTGCAGAGGCACTAGAACAGATGCCAACATACGCCAAGTTCATGAAGGAGATTCTATCAAAGAAAAGAAAAATCGACGGTGAAACAGTGATGCTAACCGTAGAATGTAGTGCTATACTACAGAGAAAACTACCGACGAAGCTCAAGGATCCTGGAAGCTTCTCAATCCCGTGTGCCAGGTGAAATAGAACTTTTGGGAAGGCTCTGTGTGATCTTGGGGCTAGTGTAAGTCTTATGCCTCTTTCCATATACAAAAAACTGGGCATTGGAAAAGTCAAAGAGACATTGCTGATGCTACAATTTGCGGATCACTCAATGAAACACCCATATGGAGTTGTGGAAGATGTGTTGGTTAAAGTGGATAAGTTCATTTTTCCAGTGGATTTCGTGGTACTAGACATGTAGGAAGACAATGACATTCCTTTGATTTTGGGAAGACTGTTCTTAGCAACAGGGCGAGCTATGATTGATGTACCAGATGGCACCTTAACCTTAAGGTTAGAGGAAATATTACATTCAATATTTTAAAAGCCATGAGCATTCAAACGAAAGGGAAGGTGCAACCGAATTGAGATTTTTAATTCGATAGTCGATGAAGAATGTGAACTCAAGGACACATTATGCCATTAGAAAGAGTGTTATGCCTACCCCAAGATGTTGTTAAAGAAAGTAAAAAGATTCGAAGGTGAAAGAGGTTTTAGCCATGTATAGAAGCATCACATCTTACTCCCCCCGTTTTCCCACTACACGGGAGGGGTTGAAAAGAATGAAGATAATATGTAGAGAAAAAAGAAGATACCCATCGCTGCACTCAAGCAATGCCACCTTCACTTGAAAATTGTATCTCTTGGTGAGAAGGATGATGTGTTCTTCTGTCATATATACCACCTTAACAATAGTTGAGACGTCAAGCTAATGACTTTAAGAATCGCTTATTAGGAGGCACCCAATTTTATATCCTTTGCACACGTATGCAGTTAGTTTATTGCATTTCAGAATTATTTTACTCCATTTAGTTCCAATTATAGTCTCTAATTCTGTTTACTTAGTTTTGATGTTTGGTATGAGCAAGGAATCAAAAAGATGCGTTGAGAAGCGATTTACAGCTCCAAAGACCGAACACGCGGCAGCGTGCCAAGCGCGTCTGAAGTCTTTTTCCAGGTGTTGCCACTTGTAACCACGCGCCTTGAAGCGCGCCCAAACTCGCCTGAAGCGCTTTCACGGTAAGTTTTAAAACCCCGGTCTCTCACATTCCAACCTCCCCATTATCATCAAAGGCCGTTCCTTTTCTTCATTATCACTCTCCGAAACCCTCCTCCAATACTCAAGTAAAGTTTTTCTCTCCTATCCAACATTCTGTTCATCCCCAAGTAAGTTTCCCCCAATTTCTAATATCAACTTTTCTTTCATCGATGCATCTGGGTCCTTATTGTTCATACATGCATGTCGAATTTGTTAGTATTAGGAATTGTTCATACATGCATGTTTATTTTTCTGAGATTGAATAGGTGTTAATGTTGCATATATGTGAGTTGTTCATATGTTTTATGACTGCAATCCAACTGTTGTTAAAATGACACAACCACTTTTGCACCTTAAGGACCACGAAATTTGTACTGCACTCCAACTTTTCGTTAAAATGCCATTCAATGCATACGCACTATTTATCATGTACAATTTGTTGGACTAACCCAGGCCACTTAAGTTGTTATTTTTCTAAAGGGGACCATGCTTAAATTAATTATCTCTAACTTGAAATATTTTGAACTATGAGTATGAACACTTGTTTTGCAGGACCTAATGGCAACCCAACAAAAAAGCAAAACAAATAAGTCGCAAGTACATCCTTCGCTCAAACAGACAGCAGAGGGCATGTTTTATGATGATCTATTTGCACCTACCAGTATACTGGCGACCATAGCGGAACAGGACGGATGATCTAAACGAGAATCCTTGAACTATTAAACGAGATAAGTTTCTTTCTTTTTTTTTTTTTTCCTTCTGTTGTTTGTCCGTTTCTTTCTGTTGTTCTTTGTTTAAATGTCAGTATATTGTTACTTTCTTTCTTTATGTTCTTTTTCTTTTCACACAATGTGTACTCAATGAACATGTTGTACTTGACTTGCACTAATCTTAAATTTCTGTTTGTGATTTTCGCAAGTTTAAATTTCATGTTCTTAGATTATGTTATTGCTCAATCGACAAGTCTTCTAATGCAATGCATTCTGATTACTAAAATGGTTGTAGAAGCCTATATCATCACTTTTCAAAAATACAATTTTAACTTTTCAGAAGCATGTGTGGGCTTTATTTTGATTGTTCATACTCTCTTTTATTATCCTAGCTGTGAGCCTTTTTTGAGCCAAACACTTAAACTTATTGTTGTTGTGTGCATTATCCAGTACTTGTGTTATCCCTCTAGAACTGCACTAATTTGCTTGCATCACTTGTAATTTATCATACATTGAGGCAATTTTTATTGGTCGTTTGAGCCTTTCTAACTACCCTATGAAAATTTTAACCTTTGCTAGCCCCTTTGAGCCTTGCCCTTTTATTTCGGTTACTAGCCACATTACAAGCCAAACACCTGACTTTAATTAAATCACCTTACTTGGAGTTAGGTAGAAAAAAAAATTTCTGGTCTTGATAAAATTCTAAGTTTGGGGTTGCTCATGGGATAGCAACTTTTTAAGTTTGGGGTGGTGATTCTCACAAAAAGAAAATAAAAAGAAAAAGTAAAAAGAAGAAAAAGAAAATGAAAGAAGAAAGAAGAAGAAAAAAATTCAATTTGTGTACCTTGGTAAAAAAATATATTCTTTGTTCTTTTGTTAATGTCTGAGAATTTCCATAATGAAAAGGTGAAGAAAAAAAAATGGTAGAATAAGGTGGAAATGTATGCCTAACTCCAAGTGGTAAAGCCTACTATCCTAAAATGCCCTACCCTTACCTAAGCCCCGTTACAACCCGAAAGTCCTCCAAATGTATGTGTTTACTACCATTGTGATTGCTAACCAGAATTTTTTCAAGCCTATGGTAGCGTGATGCATGTTCTAGGAATTTGAGCGATAAATTCATAACCCTTTCTAAAACAGTGAGAGAAATTTTGGTGAGATTGTGTGAAGCGAGAGTTGAATTGATGAATGATCAAACGTGTACAAATCTTGTTGTCTTTGTTGTTTATGCAAACAACCATAGAGCATGATGAATGTTTTGCAGTAGCAAGACTTTGAAATTGAGTTTGATTTAATATGAGAAATTGAATTTAAATGTGCATTTAACTGGACCAAATCTGAAATTAATTGTTGCTTGGGGACAAGCAATAGATTTAAGTTTTGGGGTGTGATGACTCTTCATCATATGCATATTTTCCCACTATTTTAGTCTTATTTATCCTCATCATTAGTTAAATTAAGGATTTATTTGATATATTTGTTGATTTTGTTTTTGAGTTATAATATGTTTTTTGTATTTTTATTGATTATTAAGTAGGATTTTTCGTATTTACATTGTTTTTGTTTAGTGCAGTGCTGAATTTTGTGAAAATCACATGACTTGTAGATTATTTCACCTTATATGGAGTTGTAGATGTCAATTGAAGTCAAACACAGTGCAAAACAAATCAGACTCGAAAGAGGAGACGAATACAATATACGGACAGCAGTGATTAGCGCTTGGACGCGCAGTGCGCCTGAAGCGCTTTTTCCAGCATTGCTACGCCCAAACGCGCCTGGAGCGCGTTTTACAACGCGTCTGGGGCGCGCGACGCGCACCAGCAACCATACGCAGATTTTTTTACTGTTTTAGGGGATCTTTTCAACTCTTGGGAAGTTGGGAGTTTCAACCAATAATAATATGATTTATTATCATCAAAAATATTATTTAAAGATTTTACGACAATTAGATGATAAAAGAGTAGTGGAGATGATTGAGGTCATGGCCTCGATGCAAACAACATGCAATTTCGGTGGACACACAATTCAAATTGTGTTGGTCCTCATAGATTTCGTCAACTCAATCTGAGACATGTATATGCGATAATCGAGGTAAACGTGTGTCGCATGGTGGCTTCCGACATTTGGAGTGCTACCTCGAAGTCACTTAGAAATTTCTCACCCGAATACCTCTAAGGTCTAACAATCTTGCCTAAATGCTCAACAGCAGACCACTACGATCATGCTCATTCAGTTGTAGTTTTCGAAAATCACTAGGGTTGTCAAGCCCTACCTCACAATTATTAATCATACATCATCATCATCAGATAAAATTATCACAATGCATCCATATTTTATTATCACATCACATAAAATCATTTAATCAAACATATACATAAAATTCATTCAACACTCAATATCATCATAATATTAAATACCACACAGTTAAAGAAATTAAATCAATCAATACCTTACAAATATTTCTATTATATATTTTAATCTCTAAATTTCTATATTTGCACATCAATTAATTTATTCTTTAAAGGGCTACTTCCGTACGTAGCGAGCCCGAGATGGATCGTTGGGAAATACGGTTTTTCCTTTTATTTCACAATATATTATACTCATGAAATCAAACTCTTTACCGTATTTCGACGCTTTTGCACACGAATACGATTCAACGAGCAAACAATAATTGTTCTTTGACTTTTTGTCCTTCAATCGATCTAACTCGACACTTTATGAGTAAACGTCAAAAATAAATTATGAGAAGACACTCGAAAAATGAATTTACTACTACGACTATCATCATTTGTCATTTATTATTACTATTTATGTATTATTTTATTATTATTATTAATTATTATTATATTATTTATTATTATTATTTATTATTATTATTTTATTATTAATTATTATCACTCGTTTGGTCTAATATGTACAAGACTAATGCATCATAAAGAAAAACACTCATATAAAAAAAATTAATCCTAAAATTTATCAATATATATTCTAAAAGGATTTGAACACCAAATTAGTTATTTAAAAAATATATTACATTAATAAAATAGTTTATTATAAAATTTGTGGTGTTACATATTAAATGACAAGACTAGCAACGTACTGCAAGTATTAAATAACAACAAGTTATAAGTCTACAAGATACCTAATCATAGCAATAAATCAATTTATCTAATCTCATAGTTAAGTGATGACTCTTCATCATATGCATATTTTTTCATTGTTTTTAGTCTTATCTATCTGTGATTATTAGTTAATTTGAAGAGTTAATTTATATATCTTGTTGATTCTAGTTCTTTGAGTTAATAAATAGTCTATGTTCTTATTCCTTTGATTACGTAGCAAATTTTCATAGTTTTACGTTGTTTTTATGTTTTAGTGTAGTGTTGAATTTTGGTGAGAATTCAACATGATCTATGTGGAGTATTTCAGCCATATCTGGAGTTGTATATGTCCAATTTTTGTCAAACCAAGTGCAAATCAAATCTAATATCCATAGTTACA